>CM032668.1:0-23632 GCA_019095985.1 Streblospio benedicti
TCTCAGAGAGTCGCTCTATGTATAAGCAATATAATTCTACCCGACTCGTATGAAAATTGATCAAGGTCGACCAATGCAGTAATAACAATCTGACTTGTTAAAACACATTTTATTGAAATATCCTTTGGCCTCCCAATAATAATTAGAGTATATATAGGAAACTAAACTGCTCGCCTATTGTTAAATACTGCAATAATCTTTGCTTTTTAGGGTATGTAAAGACGTTTGTTAGCAGATATATACAATCTATGGCACTCTAAAATATGAAATAGTTACACGTTCACAGATGAATAGAATATACAAAAATATACATTTAAAATACGTTACTATTTAACTTCGTGTAAAAACAGGAGTACTAGAATGTATGAAAGGGCACCTAAAAGACGCCTCGTGCATGCTTTTGCTTATTTAAATCACGTCCATCTTTTGGGGTTTATTTTTTAAAATCGCACAATTTTCGTCCTTTTTTCGACTGCTGATGATCACCTGCAACATGTTACTTACGAGGTAATTAGTTTCCTACTACAGACCAAATAGAGGTAATTAAATCAATATACACATAATTACGTCGCTTCAGCAGGTGGAGTAAAAGCCTTGTGATAATTTCGTTTCTAAGTATGTATCTATGTATGCATATATGTCTCGGGACAAGCTAGAGCTTTAACCGATTTGTCCAAACTTTACACACCTATGAGGTATGAGACGACACCAAAGTGATTCGATTTTGGGCACTCTTCCAATTATATTTTGCTCTCTAGAAGGCCATTTATGACTTTTTTTTACTGATATTCAATGCACTTAAACCCGCAAGGAAAACTCAATATTCAACCCAGCAGGAAAGTCCACTGGTGACGGTTTATCACAAGTCGAGGCTAGCTTTAATGTGACTTTGGGGCCCTGAATACCCACCATGCCTCATATATAGCAGAAGGAAAAAACTTACTCAGATGCTCTCTGTTCGTCTAGAAGCGATGTTTCACTTTGCCATCGAAGCCTGATGCAGGTGGAACGTCCACCGAAACGTCGCTTCTAGACGAACAGAGGAGCATCTGAGTAGTTATTTTTCTGCCACTATGATGAATCCAGATGCTAAGAAATCACTACTAAATGATGCCTTATATATATACTTGGAACTTTGTCTAAATGGGTGCATGTAAAAATATGTACTAGGGGGCTCCTTATGATATGGGGCTTGCATGTCAAAATTTTGCGTATGTAAATAGTTTGCCAAAACCTTGGGTCCCCTGAATGTGAGGGTTCCCTAAATTTTGCGGGCCCACCTAGCCCTTTCCCCCGTAATCGGTCGCTGTTTACTCCTGATATGGCACGTTGATATGGTTAGCGCATTCAATTCCTCCTTTGTCTTGTAAGTAAATCCATATACAGAATAGGCAGACATGTGTCCCATCTAAATTATTCAGCGGTCATTTATATAGGCAGACATTAGGCTTTCTTCCCTTTTTAATTTAGAAAATCAATACGTAACACATGGCATAATTATTACATACGTGTAATTAGAGTCTAGTTGGTCGCCAGAGAGTGACACTCAATGTTCATCGCGATGGGTGATGGATGCTTGTGGCTTTTCGGCGCAGCAACTTTATTGTTGGTTCACAGGACTACAGCAGGTAACTTGATCCCAGTGACTCATTTTAATTGGAAATCATGGAACCTATACATCGAAAATAGTGTACCAATTTAACCAGTTATAAAGACAATTATACTGATTGTGGTTTAAAGTAAGTTAGTATATCAAGATAAAAGCCATAAGCTCCAGTCTTGACAATCACGAATGTTTAATCTCCGCATTTGCATTGTGCGGTAGGATAATGAATCAACGGATTATCCTCAATCATAAAAAAAAATGGAAAATTAAGAAATATTGTGTTAGCTAAAAATGCGTGCTATACCACAAGTGATACGGCTTTAATCTTCAGGACTGTCTGACTATATTTAAGTATTACTTCCGTGAGCATAATGTAGCCTATTCTACTCCTCTTGGGAAACACGCATTACATTGCTATTTTTTCTGCTTTGGATCTTCATGACCAAATCATACATGTACGAGCTGCCCTTTTACATACTGCACGCTCCATACTATGACTATTGACACCCGTGCTGTTGTTTCAGCCTGTGCCACCGTGCCTCTCGGGCTGGAGAGCGGCGCGATCTCTGACGCCCAGCTGACGGCCAGCTCCTTCTATCAGAGTGGCAGTTCCCAGTGCCCCCCGAAAAATGCCAGACTCAACTTCGTCCAGGAGCCGTCGTTCCTCGTCATTTATCGTTGCTCTGCTTTTGTTCCATCTTCATCTCTTGATGGTGACTGTTCTTTTATATAGCATACCAATATCCCGGGACCAATATGTAATATTGTCTTATTTTAGCTAAGCTTTTATCATTATTTTGCGTGTATTTTCATTGGATATTGATCTCAGGTACTACCTGGTAAAGATATGTTGTATCAGGACTGTCCGTATACAGAATCAATAACCTGTATATGGTTCGTTCTCAGTCGGACTAATTTTGCCCCTACTCCCAAGACACGATGCAATTATTAATATCTTGTCTAAATTTGAACTCATAATATGTTCATGCATTGCCATTGGCATTGCATCTATCCATTGTGATACGCCACAAGAACTCACACAATAAAATAATTCATGTTACACAACAAACCCGTTTCTGTCTATAATTCATAAAATTCTTAATTGCAAAGTATACATAGTTACAGAATATATCTTAATTGCCCATAAGTCAACGTTGTTCTAGCAGCGCCGTTTTCTTTCAACACTTTTGATCTAGTTGCTTTTGAGGGGCCAGATGAAATTATAATCCAGCTATAGTTGAAAAGCGGTATTTAGACTAATATTATCTTTAAGTTACAAACTTTGTCCCTCAGACATTTTATCTGTTTGGTTTCATTATTTTTAACCAAATAAACAGTAAATGAGTATATGGGACGATATGTCAAATATACAAATTCCATCATACCATAATCTAATCAAAGCCAAAATTATTTGTAATCTCGCAAAATTTGCATCATCCTAATATGAAAATATTGCAATTCTTGGCAAACTATGTAACTATGTGAACTACCGTGTTCCTTTTTTTCGATTCTGCTTGGTTGCATACACTTCTAATGCCGCTACTGCTGTTCATAATAATCTCTACATTCATTATGATATATACCCAAATCAAACAATTAATTTAGCCCGTTTGGTAAATACAGACTTGGCTAGAAAACTGTCTCAACGACATGCGGTAAAATCGTTTGCAAACAGGTACATATCTAAAGGGGGGGAATGCTAACAGCAGAAACTCGCCCGCTGATATGTTGTCTCAAATGGTCTCAACAGAGAGCTGGTCTACTATCTATATAAGTGGGTTCGTGATTATCTCTTTATGAACGTTTGGGACCGCCAGAATTTCTATTATCATACAGGTGGCTGTCACAGATTTGAATGTGTTCTAATTGGATACTTCTAGCGTGGTTGGCGGTCGACCTACTGAAGCGGACCCACGTGGCCGGGTTCCAGATACAGTCCAGAAAAGAACTGGCTCAGTTGGTGACGTCACTCTACCTCGACCACAGTATAGATGATACCATTTGGACCCGAGCTACAAGTAATGGGACAGAGGTGAGGAAATAACAGACGTAGCTTGGTTTAAAATAAAAAGGGTTAAGAAATCCCACATCCCTATTATCATGTGTAGTATTCCCCATATCCCTCTTTTTGGCCTTTTCCCTCAAGATCCCACATTTTTCCTGACTTTTTATTTTCAAAATCTCACTTCGATGAAATCCCATATGCCGCTTTTTAGCGCTTTCTCGTATCCCTCTTTGTGGCCCTTTTTCTCACATATGGCTTATCCTAAGAGTCCAGGAATTTCATAGATTTCCTAATGAGCTAACTCTTTATGGCAATAAATAAAATTCCATAGAAGATGAGTTTTTAGGGGCCACGGTTTACACCTCCGAGAGACTTCTTGGATCTATGAGTGCACAAGTCACTGCTCAACGGTCACTGGACTTAATCTTTATGAAGACTCTAAATTGTTTTTCTTTGTTTCTTGGGTTGTGTCCGCAATGAGGTTGATACACAGGATGATCTGGTTTTTACATTTATAGTACTCATCACCTCACCTTTAACATAAGATCAGAAACTGAATCCTAACCCTAGAAAGATATTCTCCAAACTATAATCATAATATTGTTTCTGTGGCCAATGTGTAAATAGTGCTTCGAGTATAGATAGAGATATTTAAATGTACAAAATTGACAAAGATATTCCCGACGTATTGACATTTCTAGGCTCATTCTATCCCACTATAATACTATAAATGGAGCAATATTCTGCACACAGTTACTACTGACGGGCCTGCTAGGGATTGACCTGTCACAGGTAGAAACCATCATGTTCGACCATGTTGTACATGCCCGATACCTCCGCTTCAAACCCGTGTCGTGGATGAATAATTTTCCAGCAATGAGGCTGGAAATACTGGGCTGCTCAGGTAAAGTAGCCAAATGTAATACAAATATGCAAATTAGCTTGTGATCATGAGTGTCAGATATAAAAGATATCAAGCAAATAAGCAATTAATCCTGAATCTGTTCAAATTTGTGGGTTTTTTTTTTTTTTTTTTTTTATTTATTTTTTTTTTTTTTTTTTTTTTTTTTTTTATTTATTTTTTTTTTTGCTTTCACTCAATTGTTTCACTGAAGTTCTCAGTATCAAGATTATAAAAATTCTATATGCTATGATGCTGGTGTCTTTGGCTTGTACCATAGGCCCCAGCATCATGGGAGGATTTTGTGGTATGTATACTACTATGATTTACTAACACTATACCATACACATTACTACTATTATATAGAAGATTTCTTACAGCCACATAGAACTGGGAGCCAGGACAACTTTTTAGGTTTGATTTGCAAATACTTCCAGTCGCCTAGGTCAAGATTTGATGACATCTTGTGTTTCACAAGGATAATAAATGCAGTTCATCAAAACATGTATATTGCCATTATTTTAGCTAATGTATGCAGTTTGGATCATGAAACAACTAATCTTTATCATTTTGATTAATTTTATACCTTTTATTACATAGTCAAAGTGCACGACTAGACAAAACACTTTTATAAAATTATTTGGATAGTGGTAAATGGAAGAATGAAATCGTATTCTGGTAAGAATTATGATGCATAATAATAATCTTAAAATCTTCAGAAACAATATTGATACCTGTAAAATTAAGTTTTAAAAATATATATATTTATTGGATTTTATACCTTTTCCAGGTGAGATCTAAATAAAGAATTCAATTTTAATACTTCTTTGAATATATAAGACATTCCCAAAGTATCAGAATCTTTCACATATAGAATCTATTTCATTATCCAGTGAACAAATGAATAAGATTGTCTACAGATGGGAAATGTGTCTACGAATGGGAGAAGCACAAGTCTTCGCTGAAAAAAGAGAAGTGCAATGACAGATGGTTAACTCGTAGTATGCACAAACAAGGGATGCTCCAGCGACAATATTAAAACATATACTACAAAGTCGGTGTCAAGTGTTTACCTACATAATAGGCGTCTACAGATGGGACAGAAGTTATAAGGTTAAACCTGCATGTCACATATTTTCATATAGGGACATTTGCACTAACCATCCGCTTTAGTATTTGTTCTAATACATCTACGCTACTTAATTACCAGCATTAACAACATATCACCTTTACTTATTATTCACTAGAAATTGATGTCTGTTTGAAAAAATTGCAATTTCTGTAACGATGGAGTACACTCAGTGAAGTGAGTCTCCCTAAAATCATGGCGACTTTGCCCATTCTTATCATATTTTCCCAAACGTAAAACAATTCTACATGCATCACTGACAAGGTGTTTTTAATACCCTTTTTCATGGTTTAAAACTTATTCCGGTCACATCGTTTGAGTTTGAACGATATTGGTTACTACTCAATGATATATAATTTAGTCAGGATCTACTTAAGTATCTTGTCTAATAAAGTTTATTTTTACATGTACATGAGCACGCATATGGTGTTTTTAACCATCAGTTAAGTATAATACATTGTTTTTCGTGCATCTGTTATGGCTTATGGCACAATGAATATTTAACATTCAATACAGGATATTACAATTGATCACAATTAGAAGTAAACAAGCCTAATCAATAATTGCGTAAATTGCCACGTCCTTATTAATATGTTAATGGGGTACAAAAAGTATATTTCACACAAGTTTTGCCTCTAGGCAATATAGTGTCCCGAGGAATCTTGATTACACTTTACTAATGTATGCAATTCTAAAATCACTTCAAGCATAGGACTCTGGATTTTGCCAGGGATCCGCAAGTAGACGCTGGTCTCCAGCAATGAACAATCCGCAGTGGATTATTTTGAAATTAGATTGCATTCCCATAGACATATGTCCATACTACCAGACCTTTGTAATACCAGATGGCAATGAATATGACAATGGCGTTTCAAATGAATATAACTATTTCATGACACGAAAATGCAACAGTAAAACTGTGTGTTTGTGTGTTTCAAACATATTTATTACCCCCCTGTCAGAGTGGACAGGCGGAGCGAGGACTTTGCGTGCCTACGCCCGAGAAGTTTGAAAATTCAAAAAAATTTCAAACTTGTGCAAAATTTTCCCTTCCTGGCGGAGTAGAAGTGAGTCCGCAGGCGGAGAAATAGCCCTCGAGCACACACACCCGCCCCCACGGACCTCCACTGCAGCGAAGTCAGGGGGGAGAGAAATTTTGCTAGTGCGGAATGTAAAATGTGTATAGCGGACTGTGGCGAAGTCAAATTATGAGTCTTGCGAACCCTGGCGAACTGAAATTGTGCGTGACATTCGCCAGACAACCATGGCTCCGCCGACGGAGTCAAGCGAAGTATATTATGTCTCCGCCAGCAAAGTCTTGCGGACCGCAAGAGTCCGCCGACGGAGACATGAAGGCTCTGCCAAATAACAAAATAACAAGGGGAAATTCCTTGCGGAGAGCAGCGAAGTCATTCGGCGAAGTCCTGCGAACTTCCGCGAAGTGTAGAGAACTTCGGCGGAGTCCGCTTAACAAAGGCGGCGTCCGAGTGGAGCTTATTTTCCATCAAATTTGCGATGGAGCATGCGCGGAGGTAGCGCGTATAAAAGCGAACTTTGTATGCTGTCTGTGTGTGTGTGGGGGGGGGTCTGTATGCTGTCTGTGTGTGGGGGGTGTCTGTATGCTGTCTGTGGGTGTGTGGGTGTGTGTGGGTGTGTGGGTGTCTGTATGCTGTTTCTCTGTGTGTGTGTGGGGGGGGTCTGTATGCTGTCTGTGTGTGTGTGGGGGGGGTCTGTATGCTGTCTGTGTGTGGGGGGGGGGGCGTCTGTATGCTGTCTGTGTGTGGCATTGACTATTTTTATGTGAGTTTTTTTCAAGGCTGATTCCATGCTGGTTTTTACAATACATAATCAAGAGAATAATATGGATAATTATGCCATAGAAAGGGATTCATGAAATGTAGTGACAAATAGAATTTGAATAATGGCACAGATAGAACCTTGATAAACTATCGAATCAGAACATCCTATGCTGGACAACTCCTCCCCAGTAATTGTAATAAATGCTATTATTTATTATTGTCTCTCCACAGACATCGTATTGTTTAGAGACGACATCTTGTATACCCCACGAGTTTCTGAACTCACGTACTATATCCCAGCAGGCACACTGACGTCAGCCTGACGTTGGATTGTGGTTGTATTACGTTGTGACGTCAGCCAACGTAAATTCAACGTCACCCCAACGTTGATTGCCTGAAGTTGACACAGCGTCAGATTTTCAACGTCACCCTGACGTTGATTGCCTGACGTTGATCCAACGTCAGACATCAACGTTGGATCAACGTTGATCCAAACGTCTTGTGCCCGCTGGGATTATTGTAAATTGGTATAGAATAGGCAGATACAGGGGGATCGCAGGGGGTGCCCCTTTACCCCACTATAATACCATCGGGTTTTTGTCATGTAGGCTATCAATTACATACACGAAACCCATGCGGAGAGCTCTTGTGGCGTACAGCGGCGTACAGCGGAGGTGAACGGCGTTCATTTTACGTGGTACGGAGGCAGACGGAGTCCGTTGGTGCCAAATACGGCTTCGTGCGGAGACCAGCGAACTCAAAAAGATCAAAGGAAATTTAATCAATAATCCCACCGCCAGCGGAGTTGTACGCGAATTCAAATTTTCACTTCTCCAGAGAAATGGAGAAAGTCCGCGCCATTTTTGCTCGCGGAGATAGTGCGGAGCCCTCACGGAGGCTGCAAGAGTCCGCAAGAGTCCGCTGGACTCCGCTGTGGAGCCATGCGAATCGCGTTGTCGATTCGACAATGAAAGTGTTAATTTTTCATATTTTTCACCATTTTTACGGACTTTGTCATTTTTTCGACCTAAAAATGACGCGGAGTTGACTCCGCGCGTCCACTCTGACAGGGGGGTTACATGGTCACTAAAACCCATAACCTCTTCTAGATGCTGCACGTGTAGAATCAGATTTTTGATAAGGGGTGCCGGGTGGGGTTAGGCGCACTTAGGGGATCTCATGAGTTTTGGACACGTGATTGATAACGGACATGCCAAAAGCCACATGAAAATCAAATGTTTTAGTGAAAAAAAGAGAATGTTTTTTGTTGTATCCTATATTAAACTATGGTCCCACTTTTTTTTCAATATAGCAATTGAATGGAAATTTTACAGATCTTGAACACGCAACCAAAATGGATAGCCCATTTTAGCAAACAATGATGGACTGGGGCTTAATGCATTTTCCTGCGCTTCAAACAAATATTCTTTTACTGAATATTTGAAGATTGAGTTGGCCGTGTATGATTGGCACATGGCCTAGGTTTGGCTTATTTAATACTTTTTGAAGGCTTTCATACTAAATGTCACAGCGTGTCCAATTGTCTAGCTGTGTTTATTGGCGCACAAGGACAACAAACGTCCAGGGGTACATGCTATGAGCATTGCGGCATACCTTATATAGACATGGATACAAAATTCCAACATCTCTTGTGTAAAAGGTTGTATGGGGTTGGTGGGGATTCCCCACCTGAAATAAATAGCAAATCAACATCCCTTTTCCATAGCTTAGTGGCACCACTCTAGCTCTAGATACTCTATGAGCGAACGCATGCAGTTGGTTTTGTTTGTCACTAGGTCATTTCCTCCATTAGTTATGCGGCTGGTGGTGAATCCCCATGGGAGCAATCACCACAGATGCCTTTAAGTTGGGTATCGAGGTCTACATAATCTATGATGGCAGTCATTTTGACAGGCAGAGTCGCCACAATTGAAGTACCAGTAACAACTATATGCAGTTCCCATACGTTTAACCGGAACACCTCTAAAAGACTGCACATGTAATAGGGATACCTCAATAGTTAGTCAGACGTTTTGCTACTATTTCTATTATTTTTTGGACACTCTCTTTCATTCCTTGGTGTGTCCTTAGTAATAAGAGTATTTCAAAGCACTTCATATTAAGACTGCTCTCTGTTGTCGGGCACACTATTTTCAGACTGCTCGGCTGAGGACGGGGTAAGCTGTGAGGCGGTCTTGGTCGCACAACCCACTGCCATCGACGGTGACTACTGCATCCCTGTGGGCGGACAGCTTATCAAGGTAGAATAGGTGGCAATTGTCTCGTACAATTGATCCGCTTGGTGGGCCCCTCATTTGATTATGCAATGGGGGAACTTCTCAAATAGCTGGATGACTCGCAAAATTAACAACAACGTATCGTTAATGAATGGAGTAGGTCATGGTTTAGTCTAGTAACTGAAAAGGTGAAACCTTATATTTCTCTCTGCATTCCACTTCTAACGCTAAAGCTTCTAAAGCAGTGTTCTTTAAAAGTAGCTTCCATAGTATGACAGGTATACGTGTAAATGTGTTGAATTAATGGAAATGATGCCCACGTGTTTTTGTAGGACAGAGACGCGGTTTACATAACAGTATCGCTGACTTTAAACAGTACAGTCTTTTCAAAGATCGGTACACGCACTTGAATAAAATGGCATTGTGAGCCAGACAAAATAGTTTTCATCCCAGCACGTCTTTCTAGGTGTTCTGTGACATGCAGAATGGAGGCTATGCCTTCTTCCCCTTGGACTTTCTGGCCACCATCTCTGAAGCTGCCAAAGCCGATCTTGAGGTCCATTACTCTGAACTACTGATGCGCTTCCTATACCCAGCCGGCACTCAGGGCTACGCTCTAATGTCACAGCTCCCCACTTACGTGTGAGTGAAATATATTGTGGTCATAGGCAGATGCAGGGGTTGCAGGGGTCGCCCCCCCCCCCCTTTTCCCACCAAAATACTTCATTTTCATATGATTTTTTACATGTCCGCCATTGATCCCTGCATACAAAACCCATGAAATCCCTTAATGCGCCCCCCTCTTTCCAAAAACCTGGATCTGCCGTTGGCACATATTAATCTAGGTAAGTAGGCCTAATGTGAAATGTGAAGAGAGACAATGGATGAGTTAGGGAATGAGATATAGTGTTGGTCTATTTTCGACCATTGGGCTATGTTATTTTTCTTTCTTAAACGGTTCACATGCAACGGAGCAGTGCAGTGTGCTATGTTAGTGTGTCCCAATCAGTGGCAATGATGTTCCAGGTGTTAACATTTTTTTTTTCATTTTCAGCCAATAATCATTCTTATTAATCCACAGTCCATTTAGAGTTAACTTTTCACGCTGTAGGTAAATTATTGATACACCATGTACGCACATAAGTGCATATGGTCTATGTACGGTTTTAGAATTTATTATCTGGGCATATGCACGCCTATTGAGTTGCCATTGCCATTGATTGTAGCTGCCCTTCAAATAATTGATATGTTCTGTTGCCATGCAATAAAAACGGCAGAACAACATGGTGTCTTGTGTAAGTCTAGTAAATGTAACCTCTCAGTGGAACACATTAACCCGACCATTTGGTTAAAGGAGTTAATAGAATCTGTCCTATAAATGTGTGTGTGTGTGTCTGTGTGTGTGTGTGTGTGTGCGTGTGTCTGTGTGTGTGTGTGTGTGTGCTTGTGTGTGTGTGTGTGTGTGTGTGTGTGTGTGTACATGTGTGTGTGTGTGTGTGTGTGTGTGTGTGTCTGTGTACATTTGTGTATATGTGTGTGCGTATTTTACAAGAGCATAACATTGTCTCTCACATGAGACTACTAGTACTTTCTAACGTGTACATGATCATGTAAGATCTCAAAGTTGAGTATTTCACTGGCTAGCATTCGTGATATTCCTGTATGATAGACCAAAGACGGTCAATTCGGTTCAGAGTGGGTAATTGCTTGAAACCTAATATTGCTGCAGAGCACCCCAGAACATGTTTGCATCACTTTGAAAATGCTTTGCATTATTTGACCATTTTAGATCATCATCATATCCATCATATCACATTGCGTATACTGCGCATAAATCCGTGATTCAAAACCTTGATATTCGTGGAACTGGTCACAAAATCTAACCAATCAAACGTACCTCTACCGGAATGTTGCCTTTAATTCCACAATAATCCGCCCGTTTCTTCCACCGCTTGATATATGAGCATATATGAGCATGAACTGGTAAATGGGGTGTAAAGTATAAAGCCGTGAAACCGACGATGTTTGTGTTGAGCGTGTTCCAGTCATATTTTGATGTGGACGGACCCCTTTGGAAAATCTTAGAAATGTCAACTTGTTGTTGTTACACTCCATACCTCACCAAACTTGTTGTTCACAATATATTTGTATTTAGAAACATTATCATAACCCACTTCAAGCTCAGTTTGTGATGGTCATGGCGCATCTGTCTGACACCAATGTTTTCATGCCCGAATTGTGGCATACGAGATGGAACAAGCATGGGTCAACAATACAACAATACAGTGTATTACATGTAACATTAGCTACAATGCCATGACAGATTCCGCTTCATTATTCTGGTCTGTACGAATATGGCTTTACCAATGTGTACATTTTATGTACATGTACATATGTAGGAAGCGTATTCAGAGAAACAGTTGCCACGACTCACCTCACGCGGGTGTTATGTTGTCTGACTGCAGTGAACATCTTGTGAAGGTGCAGTTTTCATCAAGTAGTGGTTACAGTAGTGGTGCTGTTCCTGACCCCACCTACGTATTCGTTGGCTTCATACCCAGCACGTATGCTCAAGTCGGCGCACAAATAGTAAGTACCACTTCTAAATAATCACGCCATTTGCAAATTGCAATGTATTAACGTTTCATTTATATTGCCGAACCATTCGATGCAGCTTTTTGATAACACTAAAATGTGTTTGTAAATATGCATATTATCGGATGACTATTTGACTAATTACACCTGTATATTATGTGTTTTCCAATAGATGTTTTACCATGATACATAAAGTAAAGTCTTCAGCGATGTCCATCGTAGTAGATCTACTATTTGATATGCGAAATAATATGCCAGATAATGTTTGATATGTGCAGTACGTGCGTGGTTTATATATTATTACGCTATTAAAACTAGCAAGCCGTATTTCCAGGGCATGATAGTAAATGGCGTAGAAGTGGGAATGCCGATATGTGATACGAACATTGCATCTTACTTCATGATGATCCCCTCCGACATGGTAGGCAGCCAGTTCCATATGATTCCCTACACATATACTCGCATTGCTATGTAAAAAACATTTTATGAATTTGTGTATGAAAGTATCCGATGCATTTAAGTTGAAGTGTGATATAAAGTTGTCATTGCTGAAGATACATAGATGAAGATAATTAGATGTTGAAATTGATTGGCTAATAGTGAGCACTTCAAGCAATCTGGAGTTTAAAAGTAATGCGTATTACAGTATTACTGTGCACTATTATTCCTCTAGACAGTCATTGCTTCCTTTAATGTTACAGATTTTAAGTGGGGGCTGGAGTGGCTTTTGCAGCATTATAAGCCAGAACTTCCTGGAAACCAACACTCTGATGGACGAGAAGTACTATATGCCAGGTCAGTGGCAACAACGTAGTGTACTACATACAGTTATGCAAATAAGTCTTTCAGATATGCTTGAAGATAGCATTGTACATTTATGTGCATATGGTCATATGATGCTACCTCAATTGTAGTCTGGCACATGTCTTTCCCTTTCATCATCAATAATAGTGAGGTGTAAGCTCTATTCTGTATGAGCTTTCAAACTGCTTTAATACCTTCTGTCTTAAGGCGTGGCTGGCTGGGGTGGCTGCGGGTGCTACTCACAAACCAGCCCCCATTGGGGCATGAAAGGATTCACTGTAGGCTTCAAGATGTCAATAGGTACTCTCCTATATCCGTGTAATGTCTAACAAACTACTCATCAACTTAAGTGCGGAATATGGTGTAATAAAGATAATATTATGTCCGATAGTAGTAAACATATAGTTCAAAGGTAATATCCTGCCCAAGTGCAAGGACTTGTACGTATGAGTATAGGCACTGACTACTAGTGATATACTAGTATAGATGTTTACATACATAACAAACCAGTATATTGCCATGGTTCTAGTTGTATATGCCTGGTGCAACATTAGAAACATAGTGTATGAAGACGGATTGAAAATTCAAAATGCAAATATTATTAACATAATATTGCATATGTGTATTATATCTAGCCTGTGATAGTTCACCGTGTCAGAATGGTGGGACCTGCATGAAACAGCCCGATGCTCAATACAGTTGCACGTGCAAAGACCGGTATACTGGAGCAAACTGTGAAACAGGTATGCAAAAGATGGTAAAATGGCTCCAAATGACATCACATGAGGGGTTTTCCTAATGGTAATGCTTACAGTACAACTTTGTTGGTTTTTATACTACTTATTCTGTGTGTTTGGAGACAATAAAATTTTGGTTAATTTAGTTTATTAATATCTTTTCCGACGTTTTGACACGTAAGTGTCCTCTTCAGGGAATATTTAACAAATTATACATTTTTTATAAATTTTTATAAATTGTTAAGTATTCCCTGAAGAGGACACTTACGTGTCGAAACGTCAGAATAGATATTGATAAACTAAATTAACCGAAATTATATTGTCTCCAAACACACAGAATAAGTAGTATAAAAACCAACAATGAGACCTGTGTTGTTTAAAAATTAAACAAATTGCAAATTTACAGTACAACATAATACAAAATAAGCATGTGTATTGGTGAGTAACTTACTTCGTCAATGTGACTATACATTTCATTAACCTAGACTGGCAGTGTCGTCATTCAAACGAAAAATCCTATCTTTACTACTATAACTATGGTCAGATTACAGATTTTGTTCTTGTGAATAATCAGGCCTTTTGAATATCTTAGATAGTACCATGTATATTTCTAAAAGCGTTTTACATATATAACTCTTTTTAAGATTTCACATTAGCAGAAATTTGTGTTACCCGACGCCTTACAGTTATGCACAGTACGTACGTTTGTCTGCTGAATCACTCACAACTCCTGTCAGTGTGATATCCTGTTATTGGTATTTCTGTTGCAGACATAGTATGCAGCAGACCCCTCGTTCACGCCAACACCACCATCGATCCCAACTCCGCAGGTCCGTTCTTGTTCTCTACTGTGCTCAACTACCTCTGTGATGTAGGATATCGGCTAGCAGGAGGCAGCACCCAGCGACAGTGTCTAGCCGACTCCTCATGGTCCGGTGAACCTCTCACCTGTCAGCGTAAGCTCTCCTTGTATACGTGCAAGTCAGTCACAGTCAGAGTATAAACATACTTATATATCCAAGTAAGATGCCTCCTTCAGTGTGAACTTCATGTTGGAAATCACATTAAAAACCTGACTATTTTACTGCAAGACCCATTGGTGGATCATTGCTCTTTCATTATGTGTTTATGCAGGTAACTCCCATATACTTAGTGATGTTACGGAATGACTCTAAACCACGATTCTGTGGATGTGCTAGACATAATATAGTGTTATCCTGTCCTCAACCCCCTGTTGTTGTTAATCACACGGTGATGTCACGAACTCGAGGTCACAACGCCTAATCGTCATATTCACTTATATATTCCAGATTCAATTCTCTCAAAACTGCTGAAATTGAATTTGTTTCAGTGATCTTGTGCGACCTTCCACTGGCCCCGCCTCACACTGAACCCCAAACCATTCTGTCTTTCCATCCGGGGGAGACAGTGACCTACTCATGCCACGAGGGTTATGAGGAGGTCAGCGGCCGCTTGACCAGGGAGTGTGGCGCAGATGGCAGCTTTCTTGGAAATCCACCTAATTGCACAGGTAAGTTAGGAGTTTGAAATATCATGGCTGTTAACTTGCAGTTTTACTAGGTAGGTCAAAGCCTGGCTTTATTTCAAGCCACGCCTATTCTGCTAGATTTACCTACTTTGTGTTTATGATACAGGTTACGTTACGATATGATTTGCTAATGATAGATCTTGACATTGTAGGTTGTGCACATCTTAATATATCTTTAGCAACAATTTCATGGGGCTGACATTTTCTCATTACAGTTGTGGAGTGCCTCTCACCTCCCAGCGTCCCAAATACTGTGATTCTCACAAACCAGTCGTCGTTCAGGTGAGTTTTGAACTGCATAATAATGGTACAGTATATGTGTACATTTTATATAGACGACTATGACGATGAAGATGATGACGACCACGACAACAAATTGTATTCATTTCACTTACCTCACAATTACACATAGAGGGTGCTAGCTCAAGATGCTCAGAAAGCATAAATAGTTTGCTGGTGTTGCGAGGTCAGAGTTCCAGATTCTCCACATGCTCAATTTACCCCTACAGACTATCCACAAAAGCAAGCAGGTGGGTTAGATTAGCAGATCTGCTTCGACACTTGCATGCCGACCGAAATACCGGCACTTATGGATTGACTAGGTCAATGATACATTCCCCGCCCTCAAATCAAGCCTCCAGAATAGGCCAGCTTTCATCTGAAAACCCTTAGGATGCCCCAGGTGGACCTACAGACAATTCAGAAGTGGGCCATTTCCCACAACAACTACCTTATCAGCCTGATATCTCCAGATCTAAAATCAGATCACCCTAAATGAGCTCCAGATACCCGAGATAAGCCTCCGATCCCTCCGGAAAGGCAAAGAGATTGTCCAGATTAACAGATCAATAACCCTTTGCTATAGGCTGAAAAATACTATCCATTTCGCAGGAGAAGGGATAACATTTTAGGTCATATTTGGACAAAAGTGCGCCATTCTCTTCAGGAACTACCGAGCCAGCCAAATAACTCCAAATTTGAGACCAGATTACCACGATCCACCTCAAAATGACAAATCTGGTGTTTTCTGGAGTATCTGGAGCACACAGAACTACCATCCTCTATTTGAAATCGGGGGTAATTAATTGTGATATATTTGTAGCTATGAAGAAACAGTACGGTTTACATGTGAACCGGAACACAGCTTGCAAGAAGGTGATGTCAATAGGACGTGTCAGTCTGATAAAAGCTGGTCAGGAGCTCCTCCCATATGCATAAGTAAGAATACGATAGTCAACACAAATACATGCTTCATATGCACATATGTCACGAATAGTCATTCTCATTTTCATTTTACTGTGTGTAAAGATACATGCGAAAAACCTATTCTACTTTTTTGAAAACAAATTTATGAGGTTAGGATGCACCAATGAACAGTGTGTGCATGACTTCTATGCCTATGGCCCAGCGTTAGTATTAGCTCTAACTTGTAACGGAGAGTCAGATGTTCTTCCTTCTGTTGTTTATTGAAATGAAACAATCAAGTGCCGTCTACCGGCTTATGCAGCAACTAGAAAGTCTGACTCAGCTCCTATCTTTGACATATTACAAATGAAATTCTACCTTATACCAAACTGGTATGAAGACTGTTGAATCCAACTTCCTGATGGAACATATATGTACACGTACATATGTAACACATTACAATCAAACCTTATTTACTTTTATAGATCATTCATATAGATATAAGACTATATTACTAATTTCATGTATCCTATACATAGCATATGGTCTCATTTTGTATTCTGTTGTTCTGTCTATGCTATGAAATAATAATCTCCAAACACATAAAATTGGTCAAAATTTGTTCTAAAAAGGTTTTATTTAAGCTTTTTGGCTCTACAGAGCCCTAATCATAACGACATTTGCTACTAGCTGTTTGCATATTATATATAATAAGATATTCCCAAAAGATTTTGAGATCCCATATGCAATCAAGGCAATATATAAGATCCAGTCTGATATCTCATTTTGTATTCTGTTCTGTCTATGCTATCAAATAATAATCTCCAAACACATAATAACGATTAGGGATCTGTAGAGCCGAAAAGCTTAAATAAAACCTTTTTAGAACAAATGTTGACCGATTTTATGTGTTTGGAGATTATTATTTGATAGCATAGACAGAACAACAGAATACAAAATGAGATATCACACTGGATCTTATATATTGCCTGGTTGCATATGGGATCTCAAAATCTTTTGGGAATATTTTATGTAATATGCAAACAGCTAGTAACAAATATCATCCTATCATGATATTATTACCATTCCATATACAAAAGCATGTTTGCATGCTTCAAGGACTGTTATACAATAATGGTGATCTTACTGACCTGTGCTCCAGGAGTGGACTGCGGTCCTCCACAGAGTAGGGCCAATTTGTCCGCCACATACATGGACACCACATCGGGATCTGACGCAGTGTACGACTGTCTGGATGGCTACAGGCGTGTGTCTGGATCTGTGGAGAGCTCCACGTGTCTGGAGACCGGACTTTGGGCTCCAGCTGTGGACATCACGTGCCACGGTAGGTGACCTCAGTAAACTAAACCCGGGCGTAGATTCAAAACTGCAATCTCTGTACACCTCCATGACAGTTTTGCATAGAGAGCACTACATAGTTTCATTTGTCGTAAAGTGCTTTCATTTATGTGATGCTTCCTAAGACCCTAAAATTTTGCTATGCAATGGAAATCCGTCACCAACAACTTACCGCATCGTGTTTGACATCCTCAATTTTATCTGTGCGACGCCCAATACTATCCTGGACCCTGGACCGTCATACTGCATATGGATTACCGTTCTTTATAGTTTATTTTATTTTGCTTTGTTTTTTGTTGTTTTTTTGTGTGGTGGTGGTTATGCCCAAAAATCCAGGGTACGTGAATTCTCAAGAATTGACGATTTTAGTAGTTTAACTTTTACCGTCTCCCTGTGTTAATCGACAGAGATTATGTGCGGAGTGCCGCCCGCCGCACCCACCCACGCCTCCGTCACCCACACGTCCACCAGCCCCGGGGCGGCCGCTGTCTACAGCTGTGAGCCGGGATGAAACCCCAGCCCGGCAGCGACCAGACGACAGCCACGTGTCAGCAGAACGGCACGTGGTCTATTTTGGACTTGGTGTGCCAAGGTGAGCAGACTCCTGAAAACTCTGGAATAACATATTGACCCTAGTGTGTTTAAGTAACCTGCCTTGACAGTCATCGAATTAGAATATCATCACAAGTTGTTTCTCTGAGTAAGAAAATGTCATCGACCAATATCACACCCAGTATTTTATCTCTTCCATAAGCAAGACTGCAGCTGAAATCATTTTCATCTAACAGAACCTGCATCTCATTAAGCAGATATTTTCTTTTTTGCAAAGAGTAAGACTTTAGACAAATACATATTTTACCTGCTTCATACAACACTTCTCTCGTGGTTCTACACGGCGGCAGCACATTACCTGTAATTGCAACACGTCTTTTCCACTACAGAGAAGGACTTCGGACCGCCTCCGGGCATGCCGGCGCCCGGGCTGGAGCTAGTGTCGGCAACAGGCAGCACGATGGGAGCATCAGCCAGCTACCAATGCGAGGCGGGCTTCGTGGATGCCGGCCTCGTCGACATCTTGTGTACTGCCACCGGCTGGGAAGACGTCGACGTCACCTGCATTGGTGAGTGCATGCACACCCTTAACCTAACCAGTGTTATGGCTACAATGCTTATAAATGCTTCCAATGGCAGATCCAGGTTTTTGGAAAAGGAGGTGTTGCACTGAAGGGATTTCATGGGTTTCGTACGCTCCATCGATGGTGGACGTGTAAAAACCCTATGAAAATGAAGTATTTTGGTGGGAAAAGGGGAGGGCGCGCGCTCCCTGCACCCCTCCCCCTGGATCTGTCTACATGCTTCAACGTTTGAAGCTCTTGATATGCAACCAATCAATTGTTTATTTGTTTATACATTCTAGACATAACGTGCCCGTTGGACCCACCTGACATCCCGTTCGCAACCGTGGCGTGGGATTCCTCGACGTTCGGGTCGGAGGCGACGTACGCTTGCGAGGATGGCTACGAGCCCGGCGGGGCGGGGGCCGGCATCGTCACGTGCGGCCCGGACGCGCTGTGGTCCAGCACAGACTTCACCTGTCAGCGTAAGCTTCAGAAAGATTAACTATTTCTATTTTGTGCACTATAATTTCCTATCAGTTTAATCCGCTTCTATATAGAGAGCCAGCTGTGGTGAAATGAGATCACCTTTTTAATGACACCATTAGTACCCTGACTGATAGTAGCAGAAGCAATATTTATACATCCCTACACTTATAATAGCATTCGCATGAGAGATGTTTGCAAAAATCTCTGGCCTCATCAATAGTTTCCATTCAACGATCCAAACACGTTCATCTTTTCAACCTTTCTAAACAACTCCCCAATCATCCATATGTGGAACTTATTCATCAATATCTGGCACTATCCACATATGACAGAGAAGAACGTGAGCCTGGTAGCTCTCGGGCTAGAAGTCGGCGCAGGCGACTCGCTTCTGGCAGCCACGTGGGAGGGTGAGCTGCGAGTGAGCACGGTGGTCAACTTCACGTGTACGTCAGCCGGCTACAGACTGAGTGGTCGCGAGCAACTCACAGTTACCAGCGAGGGCCTGCTCAGCGGGGAGGCGCCTGAGTGTCAGAGTAAGCGATGCAGATGTTTACCAGCTATAAGCCACTTATTGTCATTTTAAACTCAGACAGTTATAAGCTGGCAAGAAATGAGGGATCCCATGTATTGTAGCCATGATAGGCCTAATATCTATTAAAATAGCAGCTTTATAAGCATGTTTCATCCTGCCGGGATCCATTCAAATACAGAGATCTCGTGCGGCGACCCCTCAGTGGCGCCCTCGGAGGCGCTGTCCTGGATCACGGACCACACGGGCGTCAACGGCTCCGTGGTCTTCTCCTGCCAGGATGCCAATTACCGCCTGGTGGTGGACGCCGCCGAGGCCGAGATGACGGAGGCGGAGGGGGCCGGCCTGAAGTGTGGGCAGGACGGGCAGTGGCACGGGCAGGTTCCCACCTGCCAGAGTAAGTACATATGGAGGCATTGGCACATTCAGGTCCTTATTTTTTAGGATGCAGGTGGAAGTGTTAGGGGCCGAGAGAAGCAGGTGCCATTTCGTAAATCTGCTTTATAGTAAAATGGTTTTGATGAAAAAGAAGGCGTGTGCATGACAGCATGTTTGAAAACCACACCCACATATGTAGAATATATCCTATGATTGGCTAACTTTGCTTTAACGAGTGTAAAACAATCTCTGTTGATAAGGATCACTGACAAATCCAGGTTTTAAGGATTTAAGCGGTGTGGTCCCTGCGCGATGTGAGTGGCAATATGGGCCATAAAAGTAAGAACTCCATGATGTTTTCGCACATGAGCCTGCGCTGCAATAAGACGAGTGGAAGAACACATATCTATATATGAAACATGTGTAATCTGTAAGCTACTACTGGATTTTGAACGCACTTACAGAGACGTTTCATACAGCATTCATAATAGTTCGTGAAACGTCTGAGCAAGTGATATGAAAATCCAGTAGTATAATAATAATCATATAACATAATCATCACGTCTGGATGTCAAGTCTTCATATAGTTCAACAAAAATTGGTTTCCCAGGGGTGCAGTGTCGTGATCTGCCAATAGTTCCGCATGCCAGCCTTGCGCCTCAACCGCTCAACACCACATATTATGTGGGTGCCACTATCACGTACACATGTGATGAAGGCTACTTGCCAGAGGAAGCGGGTGATGCGGGTCGTATCACGTGTCAGGCCGATGGCTCATGGTCGACACCCGGGGTCTGCTCAGGTGAGAGGCCAAGACTTAGTCATGTACATGGGGGAAGGGACTGGGAGTATACACGCTTCTAAGAATGCAGCTTGCCAGTAGTTTTATGGTTTTGTCTGTGGCATTGACAAATGGCACAGTCTCAGGTGCACTTGCCAACTTGGTCATTATTATTTCGTATAATTTGTATATTTATAGTACAACCGATAATATCACTGGATCACTCTTTCAATATAGGAAGTCAATACCGAAAATTTCGAATTGGTAAGTTTTAAAGTTGATTTATTCTAACATTACTCATTGCATATTATCAGAAGAAATCCTATAAAATTGTATGCTGTTGGAATAAAATGACACTGCAATATCAGCTCGAGCATGACTATTATTCCAGTGGTGGAGTGCGATGTACCACCGATGAGACCCAACATGAAGGTGGACATGTCATCCCGTGACGTTGGCAGCGTCGCCACCTATGAATGTTTTGACGGCTACCTGATAAACAAGGTCAACATCAGCATCACGTGTCTGGCGAGCGGAAACTGGAGCGAGCCGCTGCCTGAGCCCTCGTGTAAAGGTACTTAGCATTGCAGTGTCGCTGTTATCTTCCACTTTGTGGTAAAAATGATTGGTTCATACTATTATGTTGCCTAAAATCATCCACGGCCTATTGAGAAACGTGCTTTTTGATTGAATTAGTGGTGATTCAACATGCATCTCAGGCATGAATTTCGTTTTTTTTTTTTGTTTTCATTTAGAAAACGAAAACACAACAGTTTATTGTAAATACGTGTCAATATATATTTCAATATCACATTATCAAATGTCATTCACAATCAGCAAAACCCCAGTGGGTTAAGTTGTAAGATTAGGACTCTGTTCTTGCAGAAATATCATGTGGCCCAGCCCCCAACGTGACCAACGCGACGGCGTACGCGGAGAGTGACGCTGTCGATAGCGTGGCCTCGTACCGCTGTTTGCCGGACCACGTGGTCGCCGGGGGCAGCAGGGCCAAGACGTGCGGGCCTCTGGGCGAGTGGGCGGGCGACGATCTCATCTGTCAGTGTGAGTGTGTTACGTCAGCACTATGAGGTTAGGGTGTTACCATTTATAATGACCCTAGTGGGTATGAAAAAAATATGTCAGAGCCTGGATTTTTTCATTTATTTTGTTGGGGTTGGGGGAGGCGGGGCTTGGAAATCTAGGGTGAATCATAGAAGTGGGACCGGAAGATTGGTAATAATTTTAGGGCAAAGGTGGCTGAAATTTTCAATCAAATTTAGGTGGGAGACTTACTAGTGGTGTATGTGTGTGTATATTGTGAGTACAGTACACGCGCACAATTGTGGTTAATTGTCATAGGTGCAGTAGAGAACAAATAGGTGCATTTTAGTTGTATAACAGGATTTCGTAACCCTATATTGTAGATGGAAAAATAATCGATGTTAATGAAGATTTCACAAAAGAAGAAAGATTTATTATATGACGAAACGAAACATGTGATTGTGATCTGTGCATTAATGTCCTACGGTGTACTCTTTCCATTAAACTGGACATTAAGATCATTGAACAATTTAGATTCTGAAAGATTATATTCTTCTCATATGTTTTCGATTTTTAATATGTTTTAGATACTCCGGGAGGAGAAGTGATTGAGATTTTTGTCCCGGTGGAAAACTTAACAGAAGCAGAGAAGGCAGATGCTGCAATAGGTAATTTTCTCTTTATTCACTCAAATATCTCAATTATCAAACTGCATAATTGTGTCTGTTGTCAATGTGCATTGTGTTACTAAACAGCTGATGAAAATACACAAAGTGATCGCTGTCTACAACATCATTGATAATAGATTTATCTAACCTGATGCATTATGAAATTATGCTACCATAAGTTGGTTATACGAGCTCATGTTTAAGTTTTTAATGTATTAAGTAACATTCCCTGAAGAAGCAGTGTGCGTCGTGTTAACTGTATCTTTAAATAGATGCATGGATGCAATAGAATAGTAGAAAAGCTTAAGTCTTGCATAGGCTGATTTGCAAATTAAAATGTGCACGTTATCACGCCTGAGCTGTTTGTTTGAACAGCGCAAGCCCTTTTTTTTACTAAATTACCTTTTGCAGGCTTCAAACCCGTTGACAGGCGCCCGAGCAACATGGTGGTTGGCTCTATCGTGGGCATCAGCTTCATCAGCCTCGTGCTGGGCCTTCTCATCGGCCTCGACCTGGCCACGGCGGTCGCTGGGCTGGTTGAAAGGCGGCGTCAAACAAAAAGGTGAGGGTGTGTTTGTGGAGGGAGTGGGAATCCCTGATGATTTGTAAATCAGATTCACACCATTCAATTTTAGAATGAATCAATGGCAGATCAAGGTTTTGGAAAAGTGTTTAAAAACACTTTCGAGCATTTGTGTCCAAGTGGTGTCCAGGTGGTTAATGTG
>CM032668.1:23732-57030 GCA_019095985.1 Streblospio benedicti
ATATTAATCTGTGATCTAATTTCTTAATTAATTTACTTATTTATTCATTAGCATAATGTGATAAATTGCCATCATTGTAATCATGTGATCAAACCAGTGCCACTATGGAAATAAGCTATTGGCTTTTACCAAAGGCTTTTAGTGCTGTCTGTTTTGTAGCATGTATGCATGTAATAATTTTTCAATGAATATACTTTTTATTAATTTATTTCTTAGAACTGAATTTTAATTTTCGTGTATTTTGCGCTACAAATAAATGAATTTGGATTGAATTGAGGCTACCAACCTGTCCGTGGTATTTCATGTGTACGTCAGGTATGGGGCTGCCGGCGCCGGAGCACCGTAGGTGGCCGCCCGCGCTGAGCACCTGCTTGCTGAGCCCGAGGCGCTGGCGGGTGGAGTTGGTGTAGCCGCCGACCCGCACCTGCAACACCGCCAATCAGTGGCTTACATGTGAATGTGAATGCGATGGTTTATAGTCGTGATTCTAATGTGCCCTCACGACTTGACGCTTTACACCAGGTCATTGGCACACTCAATGATCAACAATTGATTATTTTGCATATATTTACATCGGCATCACATTCAGGGCACAATGTTTATCACTCATATAGGCATTCACATACTCTTTCAACCCAATGACCTGTACCTAATGAATGTGTAGGTGCCACGGGATGGGAGCATCGTGGCGTTGGAACAAATTCTTCTGTTTCATGCTTCCATTGCTTCAGATTTTAATGGCAGTGGCGGCACTTACGGTCCCATCTGTCAACTATATCCTCCCAGAGCAACAGACGAGGCCAGAGCTAAGGTGAAAGACATTGGGATGCTGCAAATGCAAGAGGAAGCCACCAATCAGCCCCGAAAAGCATGTAGATTGTGTGGTTTGGTGCCACATAGGCCGAAAAAATAAAAATCGGCCCAGAACCCGCCAAAAACGGCCCATTCCGTGCCGAACCAGCCAAATCACTCCACATTTGAGGCCGGATCACGCACAATCCACCCCGAACTGACAAATCGGGTGTCTTTTGGAGGATCTGGAGTTAGGATCGGCCATGTGAAATGGGGGCCTTAACTACTATATATTATCTGTCGTACTTATTCCCGATAAACCCCACCCCACCCCCACCCCTTACATACACAAAAAGTGGCGTATTTATCGTACATTTATATATTCGTCCTATAATATAATGAACAATAGCTACACCCCTGTAGACACAACAAAGAGCCGTTTTGAAGAGCCGTTGCACTCCACAGGCATGGGGGCACTTGGACTATAGTTTTTCTGAAATATTGAACTGATGGCTTCCACCATTGTTTGCTGCATGTCCTCAACCCAGCATGTTTAGCTACTACAAACAACCTCCTTCGAACTGTATCCAGTTCATAATACTTATGTTCAGTAATATATGACGCTTTCAAAAAACAACGGGGGAAGTAAGTCGTGACCACTTTCTGTATTACATCCACACAGATGCCTACTGGTTCTGATTCGTTAATCCACAAATACACGTAAGCCAGTCCCAGTTATGGGAACTGGCCTCCCTCTGGTGAGGCAATACGTGGGTGAAGGGTGCGTGTTCTGCCTATGGGTTGGCCGGCAGCCGACTCCTAAAAATTGTAACAGAGTCGGTCTCTACCTACACAGTAACCATGGTCAGGTTTCTTGTCACGCGTGCTCCACACACACACACACACACACACACACACAAACACACACACACATAACACCTTTTACACACACACAGCACACACACACACGACACCACACAAAACAATGGTGGAACACACACACGACCACACACACACACACACACACACACACACACACACACACACACACACACACACACACACACACACACACACACACAAGCACACACACACACACTACCCCCGTCGCTCTCCGTACCACGAAGAGCGTCCTGGCTTGAGCACGCTGACGTGGCAGGCCACGTGGTCGTCTCGCTGGTACGCGGCCCGCGACACGCCGGCGCCGAACAGCACGCTGTACAGGCCTACAACCACGTGACACCGCTTTGTGACATGGGACTGGTCTCAAGATGGAGGAGGCCTCATTCTCAGGGTTCCTAGTGGTCTCTTTATGGTGTTTAGGGTCTTATTGTTGTGGTGGCTGTCTCTTTATAGAGAGGGGTGGTAAGTTAGAGGTTTTACTGTGTTTGCAATTCAGTTGCACACCCATTTGTCACAATAGCAATTCAATGCTATGTTTCATGGTTAATTACACAAAATATTTGGCAAGCTTATTTATTAAATGTAGGTATACGTGTAGACACAGTGTAGTTGTAGTTCTTACCTTCTTTGGTGACATCAACTTTTAGTGTTACCGATTTCCCCTTGTTTTCTATTGACACGGCAGCACTGGTAATAAAATAGATACGATGGTGAATATATGACCATAATGTACCTCCTACTGTCAAATGACACGTTTAGATTATGATAACGCTTACTTCACATTACGGGAATGTTGACATGCATACATAATATAGGCAATGATGTAGTGTACCTTGGTATACTCCCCCATTATTCCATTACAATATTTTTGTAATAGAAAACACATTTGATTTGTACAATATCTACGTAATTACTAGCCCTCCAGTAGATCCATCTGAACAAAAAAGTGGGTTACAACCAATATATTTCATGACATTATGCAAGCGAAAGTTCGCCGAGGTGATACAAACAAAACATGAAAATGGCATTTTATGGGGAAGCAGTGTGCCACCTGTGCCCCAGGATCTGTGGGGAGTGTAGAGCGCCACCTGCCTTTTGTGTAACAAGCCCTGCATCCAGTCGTTGGAGTCGCGAGACCTCACGTAGCCCGTGCCGCCCTCACCCGCAAAGATGTCCCAGCGGGCGAACTGCCGGCTCTCTCGATACACACTGCCAGGCAAAAAAGTGTAGAATTAATCCAATAAACCAGTTGTTATCAAGATTATAGGATCATCACCAATATTTACTATAATGTTAATATATAGAAATGACATTTTGTGTGTTTTCATAACTTCACACAATGTAGATCTTTGTCAACAGTCAAGTATTAAATGTTTGATTTGAAATATATTGATTTGAAATATATTGATTTTGATTTTAAATATATTGCAAAAAATTACGGATTGGATACAATTTCATTATTCAAATTCATAATAAATTGAATAGATGGGTATTGAAAACCTTTCATTCTGTCTTTGACACGACATTTGCTCTCAAGAGCTTCATCAGCCTAATACGAGGATCATCTCAGTTTAAGTCAGTTAGTCACATGACCACAATGACGGTGGCGGTCACGTGACCCCAAACGTGTGCTAACAGCAGTAGGAGACCACATCAAGGACACGGCCACAAAATCAGTCCCAGTGACTTTAACGTTGTGGCACAAGAGGAACATGCTCTCCACAGGAAAATATGAGAGACCATAGAAAATAGAAATCAGAGAGCTACTATCTACTCGTCACTGTGGTGATGTGACCAACTGAGAGGATTTTCGTATTAGCCCTGATGAAGCGCTTGAGACAACAGCAAAAAGTACTGCCAAAGACAGAATGGCAGGTTTCAATGGGCATCTATTTAATTAATTATGATGAGAGGACACTGCTTCTTTACAGCGCTTCAGTTTCTGAGTACAATAAACCATTCAAAATTAAGATTGAAACATATTCTTCATACTCATTCTTAATGGAGTCCCTGTATTCAAGTGACAGAGGAGTTCTCATATAGTCATGGGTGGACGACATCCGGACAGTCAGCGTCTGTGGCGATTCCTCGCTGAGGTAGAACACGACAGGACACTCGTCCACAGTGTACTCGTTCTCAATGTCATCCTCTGTCATAATGGATACATATGAAACACCTCACGGCCCTTTCTGACAATTTTTGAAGCGCTTTTGTTATCTTTACAAGCAGAAGTTCTATGAACATTAATTATATATCATGCTATCATGATGATCTTAGCAAATGTAGAATTATAGTTAATTATATGTATCAGTAAACCTACCCTGTCTGGATGATTCATTTTACCCAGTGGGTGTAAGCAAGAAAGTGTGTCTATTGTTTTAACATTTTAAATATAATCCCCCAATCAACCAGCATCTTGCACATATTAAAGACCAATGCAGTGAACGTACATGTACAACCGCATGCTGAGCACGGGTCTGATAGCAAAGACACAGTGCACGTACCAGCCACGTGCCACCAGAGCAGATTCACCGTGGAGGTGATGTGTCCATCCACGGTGAGCAGCCCGGGCGTGGCCACTTCGGGCGCCTGCTCATGTTTCCACGTGATGACAGCTTGCACCAGCTGGTCACTCTTTGCCGTCCCGGTCAGGCGATATGGCGCCTCTGCGCGCCACACAGTCAGGGCGGGGTCGCCTGTAGGGGCAGGAGAAAGAGGTTGGTGGAATGGAACTTGTGTAAATGATTTTGAGGTAAAATGTGCAAAGCTAGTTCTGCAAATTTCAGGGAAGACATAGACCTATAAGCTATGCTATTACATACATGTATATCGTGAGATGGTGGTTTCTGTAAATGGTTTGGGTATTGGCTGTCGGAGGTGTGCACAGGGTGGGAATGGTGAATCTAATTATCCTGGTCCCTGAAGATGTAGAGATAAATTTGAACTTTGGGAACAACACACGCACGCACGCACGCACGCACACAAAAGGCCCACACTAATGCCCCGGGGTACCTCACCATCAATGATTGGCACTGGCGGCTCCTTGCTGTCAACACGGCTCTTCACGATGTACGTGGTGGAGTTGTTGGTCACTTGGGCGACCAGGTAGATGGAAGCACCGTCCAGCTGCAAGTCGCCTTTCCTTGTCCAGTCGATGGAGTCAGACTTGTAGCGGATGACTGCAGGAGTCACCTGGCGGACAAAAAAAAAGATCCAATGCTCACGTGGAGTTTTATTGTCAGGCAGTGTCCATAACTTAATGTACTGTACGGGTGTATATAAGAAGAGGACTTCGAGTTTAATACTGAATTGGGCTGTTCTTGGTTATAGTTATTTAGTTTTTTGATTGGACATTTTTTTCTTGTCAAGGCAGCTATCAGCACTTGTAAATCACATTGAATGACGAGGACGTCTTTATAACGATGGGTATAGGTAATTTTGATTTCCATGTTGACTCTATAATGCTTATTAGGACAACAAATAAGGTAGCCATCTCAAAACTCGAAATGCAAACAATTGATGCATATACATGTATACACCGCAGCGTCGTAGTCTGTTGAAACCTATTGAATATTCCAAATAAATTCAATAAAAGTCGTCAACTGCAGATACAAAAGTCGCTTGTGTTTAAATGCAATATTTAGATAGCATCTTTTTCTAAGCACTCACCCCCGTCTGCACGGCTTGAAACTCCAACACCAGAATAAGTGAGGACAAAACCTTAAAGTAATCCATCTTTTCTACAAATCCAATCGCGCACTGACAAGTTTCACGATATATTATACTATCGTTTGACTTATCACTGTGTTCCTTGACCTGACTCTCAATACACTCTAATGGAAGGACAGACTGATTCCGGCAGGATCTACATAGTTGTTTATCAACAAATTACTACTGCCGTTGTGGGCAATATCAACGTTTAGTTATAAGTACTCCCAATTACTCAATTAGCTCACATAAACGGGTCCCAAATTATAGGATTCAATGCCATGACGCTTTTAAACTGAGCGCATCACAGTGTATAGCCAAGAAGAATCTCCCTTTAAATACTACCTAAAGAATATTCAACATTGCCAAAATCACACTTGATTGCAAGGTTTGTTAGCAAAGTAAACACAGTTAAACTACATCGGGACGACCACTTTAACTTGCTCTTGGTAGATATTACATATACTGCTCGAAATACTGTATATGTACATGTGTGTGTATTTTATGTAAGTATGAAACATCATACATGTATATTTAAGCTAGTGTGAAAAAGTTTATTTTCTGAACATCTTAGCAAAGGTCTGTGAAAATGCACTCACTTTCAAGGGGTTTTACCACTTTACAATCACAGCACCAAGTTATTAATAGTATACCAGTGGGACTGAGAGATCAGACAATATCTCACTGAGTGTGGTGACTCACAGAACGAGCGAGAGGTTTTCTGATCTCTTACCTCCACTTGCATAATTACTTGGTATATTTATCATTTTAGGTCTTAAACTTTGTAGTGTAGGATATCACATTTTCTAATCCATCTCTGAGCCAATCAGAATCTCATATTTTTTTCAGTAAACATAGGGGAATGCTTAACAATTGAAGATGTGATTATTTTCTATACCAGGCGAGCTGTGAAGATTGAGTGGTGATGGTCCAACGGTACACAGTCACTGAATCCCAATGTTTGTTTGCATCTAGAGACACACACCGTAGGTAGGGAAGCATATAAGGTAACACCACTGACATTCTTAAGCCAGTATTTGTGGCTTGTTACAAAAGAAAACTCGAGTATACATGTTTTCTATTGGGCAACTGCCATATAACACCTCGGGTTCCAAGAGACTTATAGATCCCACGTAAACCTGGATATCATGTGTCCAGAGCATACCGTTGTTCAGATTCACAGATAGAGCGTTGAAATAAGAGATTCATTATTTCTTAATATTAAGCAGATTATATAATTGAGATAAATGGTCTATTGACTGGCAATGTGAATGAACATTTGTCAATGTTATCAGTAGGTAACAAAATTTATGGTTGCTAAGATAACCGACTCAAATAGATGTCAATGCGTTTGGATAGTGGAAGTACCGTGTATATAATTGATGAACATGAAACTAGGACAGGTGAACAAACTACACTTAACATTTTGTTTATTTATTTCAGACCATTTGATGGCACATAGATACATTTCCATTGCAATTATGACTAGCTTCAACGCTAACAATAACAATATCATCACCAGAACCATCAGGCATTTAAAGTCCATGTTTTACCCTCAGAGGGTGTTGGACTGATATATGTTACATGAATCACAAGAAAACACGATATACTAATAAACCATATCATCTTCGATATTGTGGTGTCAATTATGTGAGACCATTTATTTTTAAATGTCATTCTAAACTCTCATGATTGTACTTTGATGTCAGAACCTTAAAAAATTACATAGTTTGTAAACTAACATCATATTGAGTGTTTAATATTTATATTACATTATTACTGACACTATGAAACTAGTGTAAATCAATTAATTACGCATTTACATTGTAAGAAATATACACGTATGTTAAAAAACACACACAGTATGCAAACGCATTTACACATATCACTAGACTAACATTCACTCAATCACAGCAGAATTTTCACATCATGCATTATTTCCAATGTTCATTGAGTTTCATGAGCTCGCCCTATTTCTTGCCTGGTGTTCAATCGCATCAAAACAACTAGAAGCGAATACCTCAAACGCAAAGTTTTAATCGTCGACAATGATTCATAAAACTATGATTAGGCTAGTTCACAAACCCTTGAAAATATTGCAATAAATCTCAATTAAAACATCACAAATTCCCCGTTTTATTTAGCAGTTTATCACAAATATGTAATCCTTTTTTTAATTATGATCCGTCCATGTCCCTTGTAATTTTTTAATCTTGTTCATGGGGACATCAAGATAAGACGTAAACAACTTGACGAGAGCCTTCAAAACAAACAAGGAGTGTGGTTCACAATAGATAATTTTGTGGTGTTTCCTTTGTTTGCCATTGAATGTCCAAAGATATAAAATTCAAAATATTTTATTTCAATTTCAATACATGAGGATCTTGTGAAAAAGGATACTGGTGCATTGAAATTGAAATAAAATATTTTATTTTTTCAATTTTTGGACATTCAATGACAAACAAAGATATATGAATCCATTCGCCGTTTACTTAGAAAAAACAACTATTGTTCACAATAAGGATATGTGTATTTCACAGAATAAAAACATAAAACCTTATTACGCCCACGAATCTGCGGGTCAACATTGTGAAAGATTTTCAAAACGAAGAGAAGGGTGTGGAAGAAACATCCACGTGTGACCCCTTAAGAACTGGCGTGCTGGCTGAAGAGCGGTGGAGGTGGGTTGGGGCGGCGGCCGTCTACGCCTGTTTGGGCGGCGTGGTGATGGTGCCCTCCAGGTCACACTTGGCAGGCACGCGAGGCAGCCCCAGCTGGTCGCAGATGGCGTCTGTCTGCACCTGAGAAGAGAGGAGAGAAGGTCACAGCACGCCGAGGGCAGTTGGTGGGTTTCTAGTGTATAGAACATCTAATTATGAAAAGAAAGTTGTGTAAGTGTGATTGGTGGTAGAAGTGGGAAGATGATCATTATCAGCAGCTCCAATGAGATAGACTTTAAATTTAGAAATATCGGTTAACTGTCAGCCCAATCATCATGACAGTCAGTGTTGTAGTAATCATCATGACAGTCAGTGCTGTAGTTACCAGTTCGCTGTCAGAGAGTTCGAGAGGCTTCTCGGTGCTCAGGTTCTTCATGGAGATTATAATAATTAATGGCGCACATGTATATCAGTTTATTACACATTGTGAATCTATTTCCGGCTTATTGTTCGATTCACAGGTTATTGAAAAAACTTACTATTCATCTCTCTGAAACACTCCTCAGGCATGGAAAAACCAAGAACCTGGCATTGCATAGAGAGATCCACGCAAAGTCATTTAGTTTTTCCCCATCAAACATTTATTTTATTACACATTTATTGTTATCACATTATTATGATATAATTAAAATATGTAAATAATAATGGGATAGTAATATCACATTATTTATTATTATTTTCTAATATTATATGTATATTGTAATGATTTATGTGATATTAATTTAACCACATCAATATTATCACATCATTTGTTTATCAGCATATGGGCATGGAATCATTGAATTTATTTCATGTTTTACTTATCCCCACCAAAATCAGAATTTTGCTATCAATCATCAGAACACGAGCCCAGACTGTACCCCTTCTTCCAAAACCCATAAGCCAGCGGCGTCTGCCGACCTGAGCTTCACCTGCAGGGGTCCTCGTTGCTTGACAGCAGAGAGCTCACAGTAGGTACTTGCTGCTCGCCATCTTGAAACACCAGTGGCGTGACAGCTTAACAGTGAAATATTCGAAGCATTATTTAACAAATATTCGAGATAGCCAAATATTCGAGATAGCCAAACATTCGAGATAGCCAAACTTTCCAGATAGCCAACTGCTACATGTTCGAAATTTGGTTGAAGGAAAATTAAACTAACATCGAGATAACCGGACATTCGAGATAACCAACATCGAGATATACAGGAGGTTCTACTGTAGTATATAATATCAGCCTCCTATTGCGAGCACCAATGGACCACCTCTAAAATAAGATCTCAGTTGTAAATGTGAAAGATGTGTGGCACTTTAGTAAACTGTATACAACAACAGCTTATCAAGTCATTGGTTGATGGAGGAAACAAACCTTTGACCACATTTCAACTTGAGTTCCCATTGACTGTTACCTGGCCGTTTTAAGGTACTACTCACTGAGGGTCAGTCCCATGGTCTCTCACCTTAAACTCCTTGGCGGGCAGTCCCATGGCCTCTATGCTCATCTGACACAGGCGAGGGTGCAGTGTCGTCAGTATGAACGTGAGCCCCAGCATCGGCATGCCTACAGCACACGGGGTCGACAAAATACAACTACGTTTTTAGAACTACCATATTCAACTCGTTTCAAGGTACACCTGTCTACTTTCATTAGATACAATTTACAACTTTTCATGTGTTATTTAGAATTCAAAACTTTGTTGATCACAATATACAGCTTGCAACTCCATGTAACACTCCACCACAACCCAGCGCAACCCCTCACACACATAAAAGACCAGCACGTGTATGGGTTATAAGGGATCAAGGAACCCACATACCTAGATTTTATGTTTGCCTTTTTCTCACAATCCACTTCCTCAAAATCCCACATTCCTTATGATTGGCCTATTCTCCCACCTCCTACCTTTTTAGATAAAACAAATGTACGCGTGGCTGTGCCTCTAGCCCTTCAATACCTTTAGAACTCTACATGGGTTGAAAATAACACGGTGACACAGCTTTTTAGCCACTTTTGTTAGTAAAAATGACACATCTGAAGAAAATCCTTATCTATGGACATGAAACACTACCATTCCCCAGGATGTACTCACCCTTGGCACTCCTGACGAGTGACTGTGCCACCTTGAGGCCCTCCCGGTACATGAAGATCTGCTTGGAGTCGGGGAAGATGCGCAGCAGCATGGGCACGGCGTCCACTGTGGGGCTGTGGGCTTCAGGATGTAGGCGTCCATGGGGCGGTCTCGCAGGGGCTTGCACTGGATGCGCACGCTGTTACGCACCAGTCTGCCGGGTGGAAGGAAGGGACGCGGGTTAATCATTGGGAATTTGTAGGTTAGAAAAAATGTATTTTGGAATAGACTGTTTTTTATTGTTTCCCTTATAATGAGCCTTGTAAAATTGTGTTTTACAATAGTTTGAATATTACTGATGAATGTGTGGATTTAGTTTTACAAAGCAGAAGTTGCACTCTAGAGCTTTTATTATGTGATGTTGATTATATGTATGATAGATTTTTAACTGAATAAGAAGAACAGCTTTCTATTGAGACCACTGCAGGCCACCAGTCCACCTAGTGGTCCTAGTCGTGAGGTACCACTGTATCCCCCAACACACCCCACTCCACCTCTACGTTCGATGGCAGATCCAGTTTTTCGAAAAAGGGGGGAGGATGAACCCACAGATTGCCATGGGTTTCATGCATAAGAAGGCCCCCAAAATCCACATGAAAATTAAATTTGGGGTGAACTAGGGTGGGCGCACGTCCCTGAACCTACTTATGGTTGGCACGTGCCCAATGCACCCAGCCCCTGGATCTGCTCCTGCTCCTCACCTGTCGAGTTTGTCCTGTGGCCAGCTGTACTTGTACACGGCGATGGCGTTGAGGGCGTCGGGCTCGGACAGGCTGAGGCAGCGCCCCGTCTCCTCGTAGATCTGGCTCAACAGCGTGGAACCGCATCTGGAGGCAGCAGGACATGTATGTAGACCCAGAGTGCTGGTGGTATGATGGATTCTGGGCTGGGAGACGGACTGATATAACGTTGTAGTCGTCATACTTTACATAGTGCCAGTGATAGCTGAGATTGAAACAAGTGTCTGTCCATCTTGAAAGGGAACTTGTGAGGCACATCAGCAAACTGCTCATTACTTTAAAGAATAATTTCATATCAGTATAACACAGATATGCCTTTGTCTTGCCACCGTTCCTGGCTTTCACCGATACACTTAGGCCACCCTCATTCTTCATTGTAACTACATGGTGCCTATTGCTGGTTATAAGCAGGAATGTGGACAGAATGGGGGGAATATTTTGTCAGTGAGGTTAGCACAAATAATTGAGGGGCTGTGTGTAGTCTTATTTCATCCTTGATTGGAACCCCGACCCTAGCCAGCCGTTTGTGCCGACTCTCACCTTGAGGTGTTGGTGACGAACACGATCTTGCCCTTGGGGTCTCCGAGCGACTCAGCGAGCCGGTGAAACGCCTCGATGGGCACACGGACGATACGGCGCGCATTCTCGAACTGAGCCACGCGCAGGAAGGCACCGTAGTCAGAGTGTGTCACGTCAAGTTCTGCACGCCGAGCGGAAGGAGAGTTAGGGTAGATAATCGTCAATGAACAAAGTCGTAAAATAATGTCACCACTATGTTTTGTATGTACAAAAGTATATTGTTGTCAATATATTAGGTCCCCATCAGTACGCACCCTCCCATGCCCCCATTAGTACGCAGCCTCCCAGGCCCCATCAGTACACACACTCCCTGGCTCCCTTCAGTACGCACCCTCCTTGGTCTCTACGAACACGGCCTCGGTGGCTGTGACGTAGTAGAGCGTCACGTTGTCCTGCAGCACATAGGACGGGCTCACAAAGCCGGCGTGCGTGGTGAGGAAGTTCTGCGGCCCCGACTGCTCCAGCACCAGGTCCAGCTTGTACCTACGGCAGGCAAGACGTGGCTAATACGGACTCCTCACGAGCAGGGACATCTAACTGGCATGGACATTTCACTAGCATGGCCACCTCAATAGCATGGACATCTCACTGGCATTGACATTTTACTAGCATGGACATCTCACTAGTACGGACACCTGACTAGTAGGGACACTTCACTAGAAGGGAAACCTCACTAGCAGGGACAGGTCACTAACGTGCACACGTAACTTATAGGTCTATATCACACTCGTGAACACCTCACTAGCAGGGACACCTCACTAATAAGGAACACATACTGTAGTCTATAACATGGAATCCTCCCTAATCGGAACACCTGGCTAGCATGGCCTCCTCACATGTAGACTTTAAAGTGCACCATATCTATGAAGGAACATCACTGGACTATGTTAGTCTCATATCTGAGGGACATTTTATTCAATTTGCAGTTTGCTACACGTAGCACATGATTAATACCAAAGATATTATAGAACTATAATACCTTTGCTAATACTACGACAGCTGGCCCCTCCCCCACCTTTCTGACCTGAGTTTGCTGGGTTGGCAGATCTTGCCAGGTATAGGCCTACAATATGTTTCGTCGTAGGCAGATCCAGGGGGCGCAGGGGGCAGTTATTAGTAACTAAATGTTATCAGACAACACTTAGACACTTAGACATCTTAGAACCAATTAATGTGCATTTTATTCTTAACATTGTATTTTTAATGTTTAGTCATTGTTTTAGGCTATTTCTTGATCATAACATTTTTATAAATTGTTAAATATTCCCTGAAGAGGACACTTACGTGTCGAAACGTCGGAATAGATTTTAATAAACTAAATCATCCGAAATTTATTGTCTCCTAACACACAGAATATGTAGTATAAAAACCAACAATGAGACCATCTGTGTCGTCTAAAATTAAACAAATTGCAAATGTACCTAAATCTTACAGCAAAGACCCACACTTTTGCAAAAGAGTAAACCGAAGCATGATGATATTTTTGTCGTGCAGCAAACCTACCCCAAACAGATGCTAGTGCCCCCCCCCCCACACACACACACACACACCCTCCACCGGGATTGTAGTCACTGTGTATCTTGAATGCACATATATAATATATAGATTTATCACCTGAAGTTCATACAAAGTCAACACAATCATCTGCGTCAACTTGACATAGTCAAGTTAGAGTCACAAACACTTATTCAAATCGAGAAGACTTTTGCTCTTATCATATAGTAAGTGATGGATGACTTGTTCTTACAACATTGCAATATAAATGGGAAACCCAACAGACATGTTTTATATGCATGTTATTCAAACTTGAGGGGTTTATATATCAAGCTTTAATTTGCCGTTAACACTGAAGAAAAGCTTAGGTTTTACGACGTGGGCTATCATTTATTATATCCTAGGGGAGTACCGATATGAAAAAAAGACACCATTATGATATGAGTTTGAAAAGTTCTAGCCGGCCAACACTAGAAGCACAGCCCAGATGTTGAAGTCCCACACCCTCAAACATAAAGTTGAACTTTTCAGCCACCCCCACCTCCAACAGGTTTTTTCATACCTCCCTTGGACCATGACAAATGGTAACTCCCTCACTGCATGTACTTATATTAAAAATTGAATGTCAGCATTATATTTAGGGTTCACTTAGAAACTACAAGTGCCGTTATTGGCCAGCCAATGAACAGTTTAGGTTGGATAAAATTGTAAACAAAGCTTTCTCAACTGAATTTTATTCTTTATGACCCACTGTTTCAATAGAAAAAAAAAGCAAATTTGTGAAAAATCAAGAGATTTTCAAAGTGGCTGCCAAAATACCTTATCTTATCATCAAACTACTTTCCAGCACATGTTCAGGTATGATATTGATATATAAAACCATTTTATCAGGTATGTAGAATTTAAAGGTGTTATCCAAAATTCACTTCAGGCATCGACCAGCTTGGATTTTCAATATGACCGCCAAGATGGTATGTTTTGCCACTAAACCACTTTCTAGGCACTTGGAGGCAGGCGTGATCTTGTTTTCAGGAATGGCGAATTTTACGGTGTTATTGAAAATTCACTTTGGGGCAACTTGGAATTTCAAAATGGTCAACAATTTTGACATTTATAACAGGTTTTAGATACCTGCTTCATTTGAAACATACTTGTTGTACTTGAAGGTATTGCTATTTAAAATGTTCTGTGTATATGGGAATTACAGTATTTCCATAAATTTCTTCTAATACTTGTTATGCCAAATTTTATAATTTCTTTTCTCAGATAACCAGTTATTTCTGGAAATTACTCGGTTGAGTTCAATGGAAGTTTCTATGATTACAGTGGTCCTACGCAGATAGGCGAAGAGTAAGTTCATCATCTGAGGTTCAATGACTATACTTATAGGTGTGTGTAATTTGTTGCGAAGTTTATGGTCTAATCTGGAGTGGCACTGATACGGGGCCCTGATAAGTGATAAACTAATGGTAACATCTACATGTATATGTCACAATAGCACAGACCAAGTCTGGACATTGAATCTCAGATGACGAGTTTAGGCTAGCCAAATTTGTATACAAAGGAGAAATAGAACTTACCATTTTTTTCACCAATCGAAGTTACAAAAAATGGCGATTTTCAAAACGGTGCCAAAATACAATGCATCACAATTCTACTATTTTCTAGGGCACTTAGAGACATGATCTTAGTATATAAAACCGTGTTTTTGTGAATGGGGAATTTAAAATTGTTATCCAAAATCACTCCGGGTGTCAGTCATTTTGGATTTTCAAAATGGCAGCCAAAATACTATACTTGACCAAAAATACTACTTGTATGGCACTTGGAAGCGTGATGTGGGTGTCAGAAACCATGGTTTCAGGTATGGAAGGTGTTATCCAAAATTCATCATAGGTGTCGGCCAGCTTGAATTTTCAATATGGCAGCCAAAATATTATATTTGGCCATTGAACTACTTTCTAGGGTACTTGGAGGCATGAAGCAGGTTTTTGGATATAAAGAATGTAAAGGTGTTATCAAAAATTCACTTCAAAGTTTGACACTTTTAACAGTTGTTTCAATGTTAGCTTTGTAAGAATTATAATCGTGGTACTTGAACAAGTTGTTAAATGTTCTTAGACATTCTATTTGGGATATAGTTACAAAATATATTGAAGAGTAACAGAGTAACATTATGGCCAACGCATACAGCAAATAATAGCTTGAAATATGATTCAACAGAAAAAAATACAATATACATGTAGGTCCATCTTTCATAATCAATTTGATGACCAAATATTTCATAATTTCATTCCCTTAAGGGATTAATACTTTTCTCCCTCCCACCCGCTCCCCTGCACCACACCTCTACCCCATTCCTATCTTCAACCCCCTCCACCAACCTGGCAACGATGTCGAGCAGCTGTGCGGACCAGTAGTCGTTTCCGGGACTACGAGAGCGCCACAGAGTGAGGTAGGTTCCGTTGAGGAGCCACACGACGCCCTGCATGAGGCCGTAGAGGCGCCGCGACACCACCCACAGCGCGTACTTGGCGAAGGTCCACGGCAGCGAGTCGCGAGCCATCTACAGCACAAGGACACCCAGTCAGCTGTGGTAACAGAGCCGGTTCTGTTGTACTGTTTTGTTTTGTTTTTGTTGTTTTTGTTTGTCGTTGTCGGCCTCTTCGGGTCGCGTGGTCGTTGTCAAAGTTTATGTAAGCTGTGGTCATCGCGTCAGTGAAATGTTAAATATGAAACGGGGAATTTGGTATTAACACATGATAAACGTTTCATCTTATTCCTAAGAACACCCTCTCCTTAAACAATTATTCAATCAAAGTTATTGCTTTGCTTGGATCATTTTATCGTGTGGAAATTTTCAGAGGGAAACATCAACTCGCCAGCAACATGTTATAGTTTTCCACCATACTTATGCTTATGTTTGGTTACATATACGACTCAGGCTATGGCGTCGCAGTTTTCCATATACAAGTTATTATGATACTCAATCAATAAAATGCCCATAATTAAATTCTCCCTACTCAACTAATGTTAATGTTTGCATGTCATCTTCCTCATAGTAAATGTACACTGGCAGGCCCAGGTGATTGGAAAAATGACGCACAAGATTTCATTGGTTGCTTTTGTAAGTCGAAAGCTTTTACAGATGCAAAAAATCCCATCAAAATTAAATTTTAATTATTGTGGTAAGAAAGCTGTTACGACCCCACCACTGATTGACTCTGTTTGGGGGAGTTGGCTTTTCATCATGAAAACGTTTATTCATGACGGAAAAGCCTGCATTGTGCAAGCTGTTCCGTCTTGGTTTGCTGTGGCTGGTTCGTCATGAGAACCCGGGCCGGCTCGTTATGGAAATGTATGGTTTTGATCCTATAATGTAATAGAGTTTTTAATCTTGATGTTATTGAAGTACAGTTTTAAGATGTGTTTTGTTTAAATGTACCAAAACACATAAGATTTGAAACTGACTGGAATGGTTGAAGATATTCACGAAAGAATGTTGGTTCTTATATACTTTAATGCTAATCATATTTCAACCATATTTCAATACTTTCAGCATTGTTCATGTCCAATTTCCGTCACTTCAAAAAATGATCTCTCATGTATACATGTTAAAACCAAGTATTTAATTCATAGGTACATAGGTACATAAATCTTTCTGGTTGCAGGCTACTGGCCCAGTGCCTCTGTTATCAGATCTGGGTTATCAGAAATCCACACTGTCCAAATGCTGTGTCTGCTGGTGCTGATTACTCTCTGAATATATGAATTTCGCTGGTTCATCTCTCCAATCTTTATCGAGTCTTCGCTCAAAAGATCCAACAGATGATGCATTCACCACCCCCTGTAGGAGATTTTTCCCTAGATTTGCACTCCTATGAACAAAGGAGTATTTTTTTTATCTTTTTTTTAAATGGAATTTTGCGATTTTATATTTATTGGTGTTTAGCTTGATAAAATAAGTAATCACCCTTTGTCGTACTTCCCATCCAGTATCTTACATAGCTCTATCATCCCCATAAGTTTACGATAGCCTAGTGTTGGGAGCTTTAGACGGCTCCGTCTCTGTTCATATGACAGTTCTTTGTAACCAGGAATTAGCTTGGTTGCCCCCTTTTGCACATTCTATAGTATCTCAATGTCTTTCCCTTATGTATGGAGTCCTCATTGGGGAGCAGACCGGATTTGCTTGACGGACCAACCACGAATTTCATGACGGACCGACTTTCATTTGCTGACAGAGCAACTTGGGTATTTTCGTGAGGAAAGGTTTTCGTGACGAATCATCGCAGCTTGTGTCACAAGCATGGTCGGTTTTCACGACTTGATCACTCACACTATCTTTACAAGTCATTGTTCCTACCAACTGCGTATATAGACGTGAGATATGACGATGTGCCAAAAGCGGAGCTTTACCTTTATACAAACACGTCACACAGTGATCCGGGTGGTCCTTTTGTTGATCATGAGTGTTCATCGCATCAGGCAAATTGGACATGTGTGAAGTGGTATTATTTTTTGCAATATGCGTCTCCATTGTGTGTATTATCACTAAACAATTAATTATCAGTGGTTGTTCCAAAATGGCATTAGCAAGTGGCAGTGTTCTTTTTCGCCCAAAGTTCAGCATCCTATTATCAGAAATGTTTTGATTGATATGAGAAAGTTCTGTTTTTGCATCACTGATACAAGAAAGTCCTGCACAATTAGATATACAAAAAAAACCCAATGGAAGGGTGACTTGTGAACTTTTCTTGATAGCGCAGTATATTCGTTTGCTCTTTATACACTCGATCAATAGCTTCAGGGCGAAATACTTTCCTGTCAGATGATTTTATCAAAAAAGGTGAGGTAGACACATCAATTTGTTGTGTACTAAACCTAGCCATTTTAGGCAGTGTTAATTGATTTGGGTAATCGCCCATTATAATATATTTGAATAATGGAATATGTGAGATCATTTTGTGGTACACGTATGCAAATTAGCTCCTCTAACTGGGCACAGCCACCAATTCCTTCACGATATGATTTTGACATGTGGTATTGATAAAGAAAACAAGGCGTAAAGACTACATTTTGAAACTTACATGAAACCAGAGTGGGTCAATTAGAAATGGTTAACAATTCAGCGGCAATATTCAGATGGGTCTGTTAATCATCTGATGGTACGTATGATGAAGTTTGCTTCTTTTATGATCCTGGTCTCAGATTAAGTATGGCATAAACGAGATTCATGGGCGTTTGCGCTTGAACACGGACGATTGCTCCATACAGATGTATTTCCAGCAAAACACGGACCATTCTCATTATACACAGTCGATGTGTGATGGCACGCGGCTACGAGTTTGCCTTTACGCCAAATTGATGTAAACTAGTGATCCTGTGTTATGCAAGTACGGACCAACATAGCCGAGACATAGTCGGACTTTCCGTTTTTGACACCCAGTTTAACCCAAGGCTTGCAAAGTAATATCAGATGCATTGCAACTTTGATAGAAAGTTTGAGATCAATGTCGAATTGACACTGAGTGTGGTGTGGGTCTGCCTTATAATTACTAGTTTACACTCAGCTATCTGCCACGTATATCTAGTGGAAGGTCGACATAATGAAGGCAAGTGAAGGAGTTGTTGTCTACACATACAGTAGGTACTATATTCATTAATACAGAGGAAGCCAGCTACCTAGGTTATTAATAGTGAATAAAGTGGTCACTGCTGGCATGTGAAGCTATATTCTAAATAAAAACACATGACAGCACACCATCATGATTGAAGCACCATCGTCATCATATAGGTCACAATATATTGTTTTGAGCACTTTGGAGTAATTCCAACCTAATCACACTACATAATGCATTTGATGGGGAAAACAAAGACCGTAGCCCCTCCCCACTGTGTACCATGATTCATGAAATTACACTAACGTACCCATCCCACACCACACCACGTGCATGCAATTTTCTCCACATCAACATACATGTCCCATCCACCGCACGTGCCTCTCTACATAAACGCACGCACGCACGCACACACTCACCTTTCACGTCGGTATCCTGATGCAGTCTGCACTGGGAACAGCCGCCGTCACAACCTTATATATTATCGGCTTATCAGCTTATCAGTCACCGACGACGACCCTCGGTTCACACGCTTGCGCCGACTTGTTTAAGTATGTAAGTATGGGCCCCAATTGTGGGTTCTTCTGTACAAAACAGTCTTTGATGCCAGCCCTGTAATTATTGTTTAATGGGCATTGTCCTGTGGCCATTTGAACTATTATGATAATCTTATTAGGAAAAACACAAAACAAAGAAACATTTGGTGACTATAAAGTACAGTTTATTTGTTTGCACACACCTAAATCAAAATGGCTCAGAAGGCACAGTGGGGCTAGAACAACATTGACTCGTGGGGAATAAAGATGTTTGCTTTGCAACAAAGCATCAAAGCAGAACAAACGTCTTAATGGATGTGGGATTCACCCTACATCTATGTCATTGGCATTGTGTTGCAGGTGATTTCTAAACGAGGCTAATGTAAATATCTATTGCTCATGAGTCAACATTACAATGATAATGCTGTGCTCTTTGAGCACTTTTAATCTAATATAACCACTATGTCAATTTGATCATTATTTTTCAAACAGTATTGAAACTATCGTGGAAAAATAAATTAAAGATAGAAATCATATTCAACTCCATGGAGATACAATCTCTAACAATCATACATTAAATAATCATCACTAACGAAAACAAATAATCTTAGGCACATTTCTTAATTGCAATGGGAGTTACAAGGAAGTATTACATAATCTTAACTTCTATTTGATATCCAAATGGTGTAATAAACGTGTATACATTCATGTAAAAAAACATCATGTAAACCTAATATATTGATAACATTGCTATGTATTTCCATTCAAATATTTAGTTATCATTGAAAAGAAGACTGTAGTTCTCGAAAACGGTTTCGTATTTGAATTTGTTTATTTGTTTTTGTTTTGTTTTTTAATTTTATGTTTGGTAAGAAGTGCCAGAAGAGAGATAGGATACAAAACTATTCAAAACAGTCGCCTATTCGTGTTGCATATACACATAGAGGCTAGGGATATTTCAGTCGTGGTTTTAAGTATCGTGTCACAAATAACAAATTAATAACTCATTCATCATTGTCACATCCATGCTATGGGTCCATAGTTCAACCAATCGAATTGCAGTGTGTATCAAGGAATGCTCACGAAACGAATGTAGATTGGCGAGTGACCAACCGACAAACGTGTACAAGTCTACTGCGCGTGCGTCAATGACGTCACATTTGTCGTGGCCACGTGGCGTGTTCGGTGAGGCTGCACGGGCGCAGGCGATCCTGCCCGTGCTCGCGGATCCACTTGTTGCATACTAAAACACACAATTTATCAAACATTATGTCTCCACTGCTCAACAGCAACAGTAACTATATGCATTTCCTATTTTGAGTTCGTGTTCTTACTTATAGGTATACAAGATATTCGTCGGACTTCTTTTTTTCCCCCAACTTCTCTACCATCTCACTTTGTAACTACCGAGCATTATTCTAACATGATACGTGCCATTGCTGAAGAGACGTTTTATGGCCATGTGTTTTTATTTGACTAAGTCGAGTGGCCCCCCGTGGTGTAAGACAGGTCTTCAGGTATACCGGGGATCTGTCATAGTATAAATGTATTTGGTAGTAACTGGTATTTTGTTTGTGAATGAAGATTGAAAAATTAAAATAGTTACAATTAAACATTTACCTATTGACAGTTTTATAAATAAATTCAATGTATTGGGGTAATGCTCAAGGACTATCAAAGATGCAACTATCTGTATAAATAATTGAAGAGTCCTTGAATGGGGAGAGGCACGAAATGATGCAACTGTGTCTGTATGAATAATTGAAGAGTCCTTAAACTAGTATTAAGAGTAACAACAACATGATCATGAACAGAAATTATGGTGCTTACAAAAACTGTGCAGAAAGTGTTCTTGCAGATTTTTTAGAGTTTATATTAGAACTCCATTTGATGATGAATAAAATTCTAAGAATAGGTAGACCTACATTGGAAACCGTATGGGTTTCTAAGGTCTTGGGCACAATCAGGACTGTGAACATTTTGCCAGTGCGTTGTTTTTTGTTGTGTGTTTTTTGTTGTTGTTGTTTGTTGTTTTTTTTTGTTTTTGTTGTTGTTGTTTTTTTCTTTTTGTTTGTGTTTATTCGTGGCATATAGGCATGTAAGTAAGTAACGCTTGGCGTACAGTTGGGTCTCTACTTTCTCTGTACTCCTAAGTCTAAGGTCAGGCAACTGTTTAATTGGCCGTAGAGAAAGATTGCCATGTCAAACTTCCTCTACTTTATATGTAACGTACTTCTGACGCAACGCAACTGCTGCCCCACTAGACACGTACTGATCTCAACGGTCTCGTCGAGTTTTTGCAGTCGAGAGGCAACACTGACTCAGTACTGCCGGTTATGACCTAGGCTTAAAATGTAAAAATAACGTGGTACTGATGGGGAAAGACCACAGTGTCTCGCTTATAAAAGGGTATTTAGATAGTAGATAGATCTCACCCCACTTCTCCCCGACGAGAACCGGACAGGCAGCATGTGACGTGAGCTCGTCTGGCTGTCCAGAAGGAAGTAGGTTATACCAGAAGGCTGCCCCATTCTGAAACGTAACAATGCTAGGAAAATAAAATTCCGTTCAAAACCTACACGTTGACATCGTCGGTTTCATGGCTTTATAATTCACACTGCCTTTAAAAGCCTTATCTATATAGTGTGTATAGCCGTGATAAATGACGATGATATGTTGACTGCCGTTGCAATCATGACTTTACGAGTGCCTGGAAACAATGTTTCATGAAAGCAATATAAGCTTGTAGGAGAAAATGGTTGTTGTAGAAAATAAGATTTACGCTGGCTTGTAGTATTATATACTAGACAAGAAAATTTTGTGTGATTTCGTAAGACTCAAAGTCACTGTATTTACCTAGGATTGGTACGAAAATGCCCAGGGTTAATTATGCAGTAGGGACCTGTAGTTTTTACCTTGACTGGGGGCACGCGGACCTTGATGAAGGGGTAGACAGTGGCGCCACCATGGTGTACATTGTTCAACTGAAACACACAGGGATATATGTATACATATATTTTTTCCATTCTTTGATTGCCGGACTAGGATATATCAGTTTTGGCATATTGCTACCCAGTTATAGTGGCTACTACATACAATCATAAAAATAGTGGACATAGTTTGGGAGAGTCTCACTGATAGTATAGTGAGAAATGCACTCAATAACCCGATATGCCTTCAATAAATAGAATGCTAAATTTCTAATTCAGGGCTAGCGTAAATTAATTGTCAAGAGAGATATATGTAATAACGTTTAGTAAAATATATGTGGAGACGAGTGATTGCTTCTCAAGCTCCCTTGGTACTGCATTGTACACATCTATGTCACCCCAGGGAGGTGGCTGTCTGCTGCACTCACGTAGAAGAGGAAGGTGGCGATCCTGTTCCTGGAGCCCAGCAGGTGGGGCTGCTCCCCCGCCATCATCTTGTCCTACAACCAACAACCCGGACATGTTTTATCGTACAAACTAAAGGGCCGGCCATCATGGTTTGTGGGCTGAGATGTTTATTATAGCGAGCGATTCGAATGGATTAATGCAGATGATGGACACATTTGAATATTCTGATGAAGAAATTCATCAAGTCGCTCAGTGTATCTTAAAACACGATTGTGAATTAACAATAATGCTACTATTTTCCAGATTGAATAACTCGCATCGTGGTCATTGTGAATAACTTAAATACTAAAATATAATTTTGGAGTCGGTCATTTGATTGTCACGATGGAGGGCCTTTACTTAGCTTATTTTAAAATGTATTTATCGCTAACACATGAAAAATGTGTGAACAATGTCCCCATTTTTATCTGATGAATGGACCCGCATTCCTGTATTAATACTCACGGCGGTAGTGGACTTACATTCATGTAGTCATAATGCGCTCGGTAGTGGCCGGACAGTCCGTAGTTCAGCACCTGAAATTCCCACAAACGACTTTGTCACATGATGAATGGGAGTTACACACTCTATTGTGTACTTATTGTGGTTATATTTAAGTCGATTTCGCTCATGATAACATGTGAATGCCACAATGCTATCACACACCGTTGGAGAGCTGGGATTCTGAGCTGCCAAACTTCACACTTTCACTGGTCCATGCACGATGAGGAGAGGGCTGTGCAGACGCTTGAGTTCAAATCTATTGGAATTTGGGTATCCCATAGGACCATGTCAAGACGATATTCCAGCATGACGGGCTGCGGGGCTACGGGGGTTGGGGTGAGGGTTTTAATAATCTGCCAGTGTGTGCTAAATGAGTAGTATTTAAGCTGGATGATTCTCTTACATTTGGCTCGTAAAATGTGTTATCGCCCACAACAGCAACAACTACTACAACAACAACGTGTAAATCTAGAATGCGAAGGCAATTACTCCAACAAGCCAAGTCATGAAGTGGTGTGAAGCCTGTAAAATCCTACAGGAATGTGCCCAATACACTGTGAGACATTTACACACGTACCGTGTATACATCCACCAACCATTCAGAACCCTCACATTGCTATTGGCAACTCCTCACCGCCCCCACCCCCCCCTTGCCACCATCGTCCTCACCTGTAGGTGCTCGGCACTGGACAGCCGCGTCCGCTCGGTGGTGTCCAGCCCCGTGATGTCGCTCACTCTCAGCATCAGCTTGTGTGTCACGGGGTTTTCAGTGGCTGCCAGCCAGGTTCTAACAGCAGGACACGCAACTGTTACTCTACTCTCCTATATGTCTTTATGTCTTAAATGCACGTGCAATGTACAGGAGAACCTCCCATTAAGACCACCATCTCTGTGATAAGACCACTTTTCTTCGCGGTACAAAACCTTCATAAAGCTACCGAAATGAACAGAGAGACACCTCTTTTATTGAGACCGCCAAACACTGGTCTAAAGGGTGATCTTAAAAGAGAGGTTCTATTGTAGGCCTACATGCAATATTCAAATGACATAGTTTAAGTGGCTGGTCAGAAAAGATACCATGAAAGAATGTCCCAATATGTCCAAAATCCTAATCTAACCAATCACTTTACATTGAAGAAGATACTTACATTTTTGATATCCTCCAGCTTTGGTCATATTGTTTCTTGGCACCAATCGTGGCATCGTACATCTGACAAATAAAAGAAGAACACATTCATACGTTTAAAATTTGCTTTGTCTAAAAATGAATAGATAGCAAACATGTTGATCTATATAAAATGAAGAGTCCCATGAGATTTTAGGATTATTATCCAGTTTACAACTTAGTAAAAATATATTACACAATTCCTATGTGCAGTGAAACAGATTACAATAGACCGACCATGCTGAGATTCGGGAGAAAGAAACACAGTATAGTACAGTGGTATCTCCATATTTAGATAAACTTGAAAACTGGCTTCAAGAAATCTCAGCAAATACGTGGTCTTTTAGTTTAATGTTCTCTTTACGGAAGTTTTCGGCCTGAAGAAATTGTCTTGTTTTAGAGGTTGTACTGATAAGAAGTCAATATAAATATCAAAATCACCAAGAGATCATCAAACACCATACCCGTCCATATGCAGCGTTGCGAACAACATTGGCGTCGTGGTCGGAAATGACGTCATAGAAGAAGGATAATCTCGGCTCCCAGCTTTGTATCTCTTCCTTATACACGAAGTAGGGGATTTTCCCGGGCTTGTATCTGCACTCCAGTGACTTTAATACTTTGGCAGACTGCAATGGGTAGCTTAAATTGATAGGTGATATATGCTTAACGGTGTAGACCAGTGGCGACAGTTTTAATGTAGCACTGTTGAGATGACAATTCACATACTTATATTATTCTCGTAGATAACCAGTCAATTATGTGGCTACACAATCATAACTTTTTACAAATCACACAGCCACCATCTACATTCACTAGCCTATATATTGGCGTTGCAAAGTTATTCCATACCCGTACACCTTGAGAAATACAACTCGTGACCGCTGCCTCCTAAATCCAAGAAAATTCTTCAAAAACGGAACGCCACCTCCAATCCTTACACATCTTCAAATTATCACAAACTATTTTGAAATGGCCATCAGAATGAAAATGCTCCAGTGGAAGTGTGTTCGAAAGAGTAAGGGGAAAAATCTATAAATTGTTTTCTTAAATACAAATTCCCGTGACCGAATGATTACCCATTGCACTAAGATTGTAAATACAGTAGAACCTCTCTGTTAAGACCCCCTTTGGGACCAGTGCTACGTGGTCTCAATAGAGAGGTGGTCTCTATACAGAGGTTTATCTTGGTAGCTTTATGAAGGTTTGGGACTGTGAATAGAGGTGTGGTCTCTATTGGAGGGTCTACTGTATCATGGGGTCATGTCAGAAAGGGCGGTGTAACATGTAAGCCACCCCTGGTACGCCGCCCCCCCCCCGACAAGACCTTTCCTCACCCTCCTGCTGGCAGCTTCATTGCGACACAGCGCCCTGTATGCGCGCGCAGCCTCGCTGATGTCCGGCTGCCATGTAGTCATGGTGACGGGGCGCCGGGGCCGGTCGTAGTCCGCCAGCTTGACGAGGGCCTGGACGGCCGCCTCGCGCCGCCGCTGCACTTCCGGGTTGCGGTAGTCTGCAGCAGACGACATGGAGACGACGTATAACATATTATAATAACAGATTGTATCCAGGTATTTAATACACAAAAAGCACAGTTTATTACTTTAGACCAATGGATATTATTTACAGAAAACTTGTAAGCTTTGTGTGTGAAACAACCATCTCTTTTCACAGGTAAACAGCAGAAGGGGGAGGTGAGGGGGCAAAACAGCAGCTTGTTTTATTCAGACTAGTGTGTTTGATATTGACAGTCTGATGAAGCCCTATTTATGGATGAAAGCTTACAAGATTTCTGTAAATAAATATCCATTGGTTTAAAGTAATGAACTGTATATTTAAAACAGATTCTTGGTTTATATCAATATGATGACTTGAACTTGTACTCCCGTGTATTGCCTGACTCACCCGTCCTAGCCGCTCGACTCAGAGTGTCCACCTCGGCCTTCAGGTCACCGATCTGATAACACGTGACCATGGGATTAGTGACCAATTGTCTGCTGCTCAATGTTGTAATGTTGTGATAGATGCATGAGTGACAATGAATACATATATAGATATAGACGTTAGATAATGGTTGGATCGTTTTTGGAGAAGAAGCTCCGTCTCTTGTGTTCCATTGTGTACCCTTCAACAGTTAAATGATGGATAATATCAATCAAAATGGTTGAATATACTAAATATACATATGGTTACGTTGTAGCCCTTGGAGCGATAGATGCTACTAAATTAATACATGAAGTTTCAAACAAGTACTTGCCTGTTTATGAATGGCCGCTAGTTTCAAATAGACATCCACCACAGAAAGCTGAAATGTAGAAGGTGCCTTTTTATGCCTTGTAATATATATACGAACAGATGATTTTACAGGCTACCATACATATGATATATGCCACGGTACAACTGAGATTGGTGAGTAATTTGTTGTATAACAAAGACGAAATATTAAAAGACTGAATAGTCCAACACATGTGCACAGACCTTCCGCATCGTAGTAGGAAATAATAAGTAATGATAATAAGTAATTTATTTCAGATTTCAAAAATCCATATTTTGTAACATCCATACCATACATACATTAAATATCATAAACAAAACATGAATACATTAAAACACGAAAAAAGACTTTCATTCCATTTAAGATGAACTTTACTGGAAAATGAGAAAGCAAATTCTTGTCAAAGCCAGAAGCTTTGGCTAACACATTTTCGCTCATGTAATAATAACACAATGACCACAAATTCGTGATCCATTGACCATAATGTGCTTTATTCCGGATGGAACAGTCACACTTTCCCTCACCATCTGCTCTGGGTTGAGCATCTTGGACTGAGTGTATTGCGTGAGCCACTGGGCGGCCAGTCCCAGGTCATCCTCGGTCTGCGCGGCTTCGGCCAGCATGTACATGGCGGAGGGTGACAAAGGCTGTGCTGCCTCGTACCCCATCACCTGAAGAAGATCATTGTACTGTAAAACTAGAAATATTTTATCGTGTTATATTTGTGATGACCACAACATCACAGATGTTAAGTCATTTGTAAATAGTTTATACGGTGCAGTTGAAGAGATATTTTACATATGTTATGTTACTAGGGCATTCTTTAGGCACCAGGACATAAAGTATTAAAAATGTAAATAATGCTATTTTTGCAGACGAGAAAAATCTCATAATAACCACAATAAACGCCTGATTGACCCCCACGGAGTTTGTGTAAAAATGTAAACCTTAACTTAATGAAAGCTTTGTATCTGAATTAGTCACTCTAAGTATCAGCTTTCAACAGACCTCTGAAGCATAACTATTGCATATTAAGAATGTGACCAACCACAGGATTTTAATCCCAGAATTGGAATGAGGTCAAGTGATTAATCCAAGGAATTCGACCAATCAGGCTGCAATACTTAAACAGGTTACATAAAGTGATAAATTATGTTGATTTACTCTCAGGTGTAACATTTCAAAGGTCAATTTGCTTGACATCTGATACTCAGACTCAAATTAGTAGGCAATTTTTTCTATGTTGTAAGAGTATGTACCAATGACTATCCGATCATTAGACGTGAACTAGTCTGACATTAATCTGAAGAATACACATAGCACGGACCTTCCCCTTCGCCATGTCCGTGGTGGGCACGTCGTAGAAGCGCTGCAGCCGGACGAGCATCTCCGCCGCATTGGTCATCTCCTGGTCAGAGGGCGCCACCAGATTCCGCTTACTCAGCAGCTGCTTGAAGCCTGCAGGGTGCAAGAAGGTCTGAGCTCATGATACCATGCACATGGACTTTGAAGGCTGTGTGAATAGAAAAGCCGTGAAACCCACGATACTATGTCACCATCGTAGCTAGTGAATACAGAAAAGATATAGTTCCAATTTGCAGCTAGACTTTCAAACAAAATCATTATAATCCGTTGTGCATCGTATGTGCATCCTATGTGCATCCTATGAACAGACATATGAACGGCACTGGCAGATCCATGCTTTTGTGGGACGTCTCCATCCACAGCATGTCATGGATTGCGTTTGTGCAAAGCCACATGCAGATACCAAAAGTGCAAAAGAAATTAGGAGCACCCCCCCCCACACACACACACACACACGTGCTACCACCTGGATCTGCCTACGCTAAATACATTCATATCTACTACATGTATGTACCGCGAACTCCCCCCCCCTTTCCTCTGCAATCTGTCTAACACATATGTGCACACCCAAACACAACCAATAACTCCAAACCAGACACCCACGTGCACGACTGCCCGTACACTCACCCGCATAAGACGAGAATGACCAGAGTCTGTACTGGAGTGTGTTCCACGTAAGCAGCAGGTTGAAGGCGTTGACTGGGTGGCCGATGTAGCGCAGGTCACTGCGGTCACTGCTTGCAGACTCCTCACTCAGCTGCTCATATGTCCTGCAACATGCACATGCTCAAAGCGACTTAACTCACAGATCAAGACGAGCTGACATCCATCAATACCATGGGCGGATCCCAGTAAATACCTTACTTTGATAGAGTTTTTTCTATCAATAGCGCATACAAAACCCAATAGATTTCTTAATTGCGCCCTCACCTTTTCTGAAAAACTGGATCTGCCTATGAATACCACACTGTACACAGAGAGCGATAACATATCATTTTGTGTGCTTGGCTTTACAGATCTATGATGTAATTGCATTCTTATATGTTGCTTGGATCGAACCTTTTTCGAGCATTGAAGCTTATACAGCCACAGATTGAGTCTACCAGAAGAAATCATGGCGGTTCTATTATAACATATAAGAAACACCGATCATTCAGAATGTATGTCAAATCTCACAAAATAGGTGTGTGAATATGAGTGGAATAGGGAACTGCATCATGATTTGCATGTTTATTGACAAACACTGAGATTAGGCCCACGCCATTAAGGTTCATGGGGCATCAAATTTACCCCTGTGTGTGCCGTAAACAGTACATGTATATTGTATATATCAACTTGAGTTAAAACTGTTGTTCGTGCTTTTCTCAATGTGTGCATTGTATCTATGTTCTTAACAACTAAAATACCAACAGTCAGTACAGGAACTCTGCTTTACTATGACACCCCCCCCCCCTAAGATACATAAGATTTAGACAGGTACGTTACCGTTCCAGGTACTGTTGATCAATGCCATGTCCGGAAGAAACTTGTCCACTGAAATTTGAAAGCACATGGCATCATCGTTACAAGCAACTAATTGCAAATAGACTATATGCACCCAATATGCAAAACGTTTATCACATACATCATGGTGAACACTTTCGACTTTGCGATTTACTCTATTGATTGATAGCTATTGGTGTACACACACCCAAAGTAAAGAAATGTAGATTTGTATATAGATTCATTGGATTGATAGATTGATTGATTTAGCAAAAAATCCATTGAAACTTACTGTCTTACTATTTTCGGACATTTTCAATGTCCATCTTTCAAGAATTCTTGTCTATCACCAGGTGACAGCACGTGGCAGTAAAGCCATAACTGATAACATGAACAACCACCAACTCACCTCAACCATATACCACATGGGGACAGACAAATTTGAGAGTCTACGGAAGTGCAGCCAAGACTACAGCACCACCACACCACACCACCACCACCACACACACACACACACGCACACACCACCTACAACAAACACTGACTGACTTCCTTTACTGTCACGTGCTGTCATCTGGTAACAGAAAATAAGTCTCGGAAGATGGACATTGAAAATGTCCGAAAATATTAAGACAGTAAGTTTGAATGGATTTTTCGCAAAATCTATCAATCTATCAATACAGAATGTAAACTTTGTGAGTAAAAGAACATATTTGTAAAAGTTCATATGTGGTGTAAATCATAAAAATCCGAAAACAGCTGGGGAAATGGGACCACACCACCGGGAACTCTTAGGTGCGATGCTGTTTGTTCTTCATTCAGTTTTCAAGGCCGCTGTTAGCTGCCGAAAATTGGGATGCAAATACTTATTTCTATGTAGAAATGAATTTAATACAGTTGTATAGCTTAAAAATTTGACCTATATCAATGTTAAACAATATACGATTAGAATTTGATAGGATCATGCAAAGTGTGAAATTTTCATACTTTTGCCACGACCAAGCTGTGTGTAATTTACTTACAAAGAATCTCCTTCGTCCTGGTCTTGTAAGTAGTTCCCTATCACTTCCCTCAGGTCCTTGCGAGCATCGTATAATTCCTGTAGGTAAAATGTTGATGACAACGCATCTGCAGAAGCCTGCTTGACAACATACGTGCATACAAAAACTACATATCCTAGAATCAATTTCATGTTAACTATCTGAACATTGAGCATCCCAATCTAAATGAACATCCCAATCTAAATATATGGATTAATAAAGGAACTTTCATGAGCAATCGCGTGTTCAAGACACAGTAATTGTTGAGTATTGTGATAAATTGGTATTCATGAGCAGGCACACGTTTGCCATTGGTGCTTAGCAGTCAATAAAATCGCAATAAAACAGCTACTATAGGTTAAACGTTCAATATATTGTCTCATTCTTATTGTCAACGAGAAATGATAATCAATGAAAAATTGCAGTTGCACACAATAATAAGTGTGATACTAATAGACATTGACTCTGTGATACGAGGTGCTCCGTAAATGAATCAAACCTTCTTTTGCGGATTTTATTGAACATCCCGATATCCTGCTAAACATGATGATCTGGTATGATGTGCCGCACACCCTTCTTCGGGACAAGCTCGTTGTTAAAAGAATCAAATTTTTATTGTTATATGCCATGAAGGACTTCAGCGCGATGTTGGGACTTTTGCACGATTTTGGCATTTATCAATAGACGTGCATTCTTCATAATAGTGAAGTTGGCAAGTTTGTATCAGTCACGGGTCATCTGCCATTTTTATAAAGACTTCTTTTGCCCCTATCTTCGCCAGTTTTCATGCTAACTAAAATCCGATTACAGATTCATAATCCTTACTCAACATACCATCAGGATTCAAAGTTCTTTCCATGGATGCCATACAATAAATGATACTTGAAAATGACCTTTAAATATTCAAAGTAGTTTTAGTGTAGAATTGCCCGGAAGTGACAAAGACGATTTTGATGGTGGTGTCGCAGGAATATTTACAATAGAAAATGAAAATTGAATAGAAATGAATCATAAAATTGTAATAAACTAAATGATAAAATAATGGGGTAATAGGAGATTAGATATAAGAGAGGGAGAGAGAGAGAGAGAGAGAGAGAGAGAGAGAGAGAGAGAGAGAGAGAGAGAGAGAGAGAGAGAGAGAGAGAGAGAGAGAGAGAGAGAGAGAGAGAGAGAGAGAGAGAGAGAGAGAGAGAGATTGTATTTCACGGAGGATATTTTATGTCATTTTGTCAGTTGTTAAATTGAGGTGTGTTTTTTTTATTTTCAAAAGAAGACTTAAGTCTCGAAAACAGTTTAATAAAAATCATTTCAATACTTTTAAAAAACTTTGGTTTGTGTATTTGTTTGTATCATAACGTAGCAGAAAAGAACATCAAAGAAAATATAAATGTTCAAAGAAAGTTATGGGGGAAACTCGGATAAATAAAGTACGAACTCTAGTCCTATGTATTTGCCATTGTCACAACACTTGTTCAGCCTCTATTGTGCCACATGAAACCTGATGCCAGCCTTTAAAGGGACATACGCTGTGTACACGATGATAAAGGTGTAAAGACACATTCAACAGCCGATCCGTCTGTTTTAACAATGTAACCAAACGATTTGGTTCGAGAATAATAGAAACAAATCTTGTGTTTGAAGTTGTTAGCTGAACGTCGAGTTGGCGTCATTGGCTTCAGTAATCATTGTGTACCTTTCCTACGTGTATGTGAGTTTCCGGGTCCAGGGACGGCATGAGCCCATCGCTGCAGCCGTTGCCACGTGGCATGACGTCATGGATGCTGCGCCCACGGCCCTAGTAACAGACAGTATAAAAGTCGCGGGCGGGAGTCATCGCCGCCGTCACAGTGCTTTACTTCTGACAAGGAAAAGGCAAACATGGAGTTTTACTTCATTCTCATTTTTATGACATTGGCAGTAGGGAGAGGAGAACGCTCAGACAATGTGAGGAGAGTAAGGTACTTGCTCAATAAGGAGATTAAATCCTCGGATAAGTCTTTCGCTGCCATCCAGTGTGCGCGAGCAAAAATAGATGTCAACGGGACGTATTTTGACACGGACGGCTGCCGACCGATGGACAACGCTGATCACACCAAGACTACGCTGCAAAAAGGTACTCATTCTGTTAGGATTTTATTTCAGACTTTTAAAAAGCACTGAAAACTGCTGAGAAGTATTTATACGTGTTGAAATACACTAGTTTCCGCGCGCACGGGCAGGCGGTGCAATGAGCAGACCAAATGTGTTCATTCTGTCGATTTGTCACTATGCCAAAAGTATGCATTTTAAAACAAATAATTACAGTTGTAAGGATAAGGAATGGAAATCCCAAAAAGTTAAGAATTTAGACTGTCTTTTAAGTATGAGTTCTGTTTACAACATCGCCGATATCAGTTTTGTTGCTGTTACGGCCACCAGTCGTGTGCGTATAGTCCACATGGTCAGTTCGAGGTTCCCCGTTTGATTCATTTACCCACGTCGCTGCTGTGCCTCTATAGAGCGACTGTTAATGCCTAGGGCACATTACACCCAAGGGCTGTCTACAGCCAGTCTACAACAAAAAACACACGGAGATCGTAAAGATCCGTGAGTGTTAAGGGCGATAAACGCAGCGTTTTTATGGCAGTACGGTGGCCGCAGAAGAAGTTTGGCTTGCCAAACTTCTTCTACGACCGCCCTACGCCATGGTCTGACCGTAAGGACGCAGTGCGGAGACCTTACATTAAACGTAGCACAATCACAGCGTGGTTAGCTGCACGTTGTCGGCATGAATACAGTAGGCCTACTGGCGCCGTGCGTTCTCTGTACCATGCACGTAAGAATGCCGCACTTTAGTAAGCACACAGTGCGTATAACGCAAGTTGTACGGGAGTACAACGCACGTTCGAT